>SJYC01026364.1:0-112494 GCA_006408675.1 Madoqua kirkii
AGACCGGGCGCGGGCCCGAGTGGGGGGCGGGGTTGGGCGCCCGGGGGGCGACGAGAGATAGCTGGGGGAGGGGAAGAACGGCGCTCGGCCAGCGGGGGTCCATCTTCGGGAGCACCGGATCGGACTGAGGGTGGTCAGGGGCTGTCGAGGAGCAGCTCTCACTCACCTCCGGGTGGAAAGCGGCGGCGCAGGAGTCGGAGTCCATGTTCAGGGTGGGGGGCGGCGACCGCGGACTGCAGGGGCCGGGATGCGGACGCCGGGCCAGGGGCAGCTCCGGAGCCGGGGGCTCTGGCGGCCGCGCAGGGCGAAGGCGGACCCGGGAGGGGTCGCCCCGACTGGAGATGATGGGGGGGTCGGTGTGTCGCGTCCTGGACACTGTACTCTCGGGCCGGCGGCTCCACAGCCGAGCAGAGTTGTCGATGCAGGTCCTGCGACCAGCGCGACTGGAGAGGCGGGAGAGTCGCTACGGGGGGCGGCGGCGGCGGCGGCGAGCGGGAACCCGACCGGCTCCCCGACCTGACGCCCAGTTCGGCTCGTGTCTCGGGAGGGAGGGCGGGAGAGCCGCGAGGGCTGCCGGGAAATGTAGTCTGGGAGCGACGGAAAGCACGGCGGGGGCGGGCGCGAGGCATTGTGGGAGTCATAGTCCTCGGTTCCGCCGCTGAGGCGCACAAAGGCCCCCTCGAGGACTCCAACCCCCAGAGAGCTCCGAGGCGGTCTATGGAGGCAGTGGCTCGGGGACCTGAGACCGCCGAAGCGGGGGAGGTGCGGGGACTCTCGGCGGCTCGGCGGTGGGGGAGGGGCGGCGCAACCCAGAGCGCCTTGGTCTCCGCCTGTCTCTTATACACATCTCCTGACTCTTTGATCTGCTTGAAGCCCAGGCTCCACACCAATGAGCCTGTACCCAGAGTAAGGAGTTCCCTCTCTGTGCCCCAGTGTCCTCATCTTTAAAATGGAAGAGAAAAAACAAAAACAAAAACAGAAACAAATAGGGAATACCCAGGAAGTCCAATGATTAGAATTCAGCACTTTCACTGCTGGCCCTGGGTTGGATTCCTACTTGTGGAACTAAGATCCTATAAGGCATGTTGCACAGTCAAAATAAACTACTAATAGTGGAGCTGGGGTCTCCACAGCCGGGCGGGGACGGCGGGCTTTGACGTCGCAGCCGCCCCACGGCTAACTCCCCGCGCCTCAAACCGGGTGAAGCGAACTTGTTTTTACGGCTGTATCTTTCTGGCCGGCTCCGGGGCTCCGGACCGCCGACCGAGTCTACCCCGTGGCAAACACTTCGAAGTGTCGGGTTACCAGCGCATTTTAAAAAACTACACCAGTGTCGCCGGTATTTTAGAAAGTGTTTTAAATACAGGTTTTTTTTTTCTCCCGTTCGCCTAACCTTCACATCAGTCCTGTTTTTTCACTTTGCATTGAATTAGTTCCTGAATATATTCTTAGCAGGAGAATACCCACCAACAGTGGGTGAGGCGAAAACCCGATAGAGATATAGAGATATTTGGCATTGACACTGACTTTGTTTACTGATATTTAATTGAGTTGGCTGTACTTAAATACTGGACCGCGGAGTATTTTACAACTTTATATGTTGAAGGTTGATTGAACACTTAGTTGAAAATTAACTGCTCTGATAAACTTACCATGAGGAGGCCTCAAGTACTTTAATATTTTTAATAACCATTTGAAAGAGAAAAGTCTATATATGAAATGTAAATCAATAACAGTAGGCGGTTTCGAAGACAAACTGTTAAACAGGAATGACGTAAAATTTTAAATTAAGATCAGAAAACTGACTTACCTACATACTAAATCAGAAAGATGATCAGAAGAACCCCTAAAAAATTAGACTATTTCCGTGGTAGTGAATGCTGCATTGATTGTCTATTGCTCTTTGGATGGTTAATTCTGATGGAAACACTTAGTGGTTAAGAGACTGATTTATCTTATAACTACTTCTCTAAGTCTTTAAATTTAATACCTTAGCTATAAAATGTTTTACTTGCTCAATAAATAGTAGTTTACTTTTATCATTGTTGCTACTTTTTAAAATATTCCAGCAAGATCTTCAAAGATTGGAGAGCTCCCCAGAAGTGATGGTAAAGTGAGGTGCTTTACAAAGCTAGTAAGATAAAAACAGACATCCGATTTAGCCTGTGAAAACATTAACACCTTCTCACAGTCCTCACGTTTAGGTGATAAACATTAAGGCCCCCTCCCAATTAAGAAACTGATATAAAGAACTTACAATAATAACGGACTTGCTGACAAAAGAACCTAGAATTCTATAGGGATCTATATTGGACCATTCAGTCACACTAAGAAAATCCCAAACTTAGATTGTGTCATGTGACAGTGATAACTTGCTTAGGGTAGGTATCCAATAGTTACTTTGTGACTAAGTTTTTAGTATACAAAGGTGGGCTTTCCCTGGTGCCTCAGCACTAACAAATCCACCTGCCAACTCAGATGTATCCATCCCTGGTCCGAGAAGATCCTCTGGAGAGGAAATGGCAGTCCACTCAACTGTTCTTGCCTGGGAAATCTCATGGACAGAGTTGCCTAGCAGGCTACAATCCATGAGGTGGAAAAAGAGCTGGACAGGATTTAGCAGCTAAGCAGCAATACCACCATAAAGGTGACTGGTACACCTGGTGTATTCTGCTTGTCTCCCTACCTGTCATTCCAGTGAAATAGAAAACTTCATGGAGGAAGACCTTTACCCCTCCTTCCTTTAATTCCTGTTAGAAATTTAGCTTTTTGAAGAAGATACAGATGTTAATACCTACTATCTCTTGCCTCAAAAAAGGACTGTAACATCAATAACTGATCCAAATTCAATAGCATAATATATGTAGCTGCAGGGATAATAAAGTTTCCTCTCTATGACAGGCTTAGGTTTCTTCAACATATTCAGTTTATTTCTCAGGTATTCTGTACTATTCTTGGGCTCCAGGGGGCAAATCTAGAATTCCATGATTCATGCAAGAGCATCAGCCACAGTAGCCATATCTTTGTCTTCTGCTTAAAAAAAAAAACAAAACTGCTACTGAATATTAATTCTCAGATGATTGTATTTACTCAAGAAAGAGGGAAAAAAAGCCAACATTAGCACAGGTTTTGACAAGTTTTAAAATACTAAGAATACCATGGTTTCCCAGTAAGTAACTTGAGAATGTAGTTATTTTAATTGAGTTACCAAATATAGCTTCACCTTCCTAAATCTCACTCTACACTGCATTCACTTGGGGGAAACTCAGGAATGCTTTTCTGCTGTTTAACTCGGCATGAATGTGGTTATACACAAAAGATATATTTTTCCAGGAATTATTTTTTGGTGCTTCATCTTTTCACAGTTTAATAGGATATTTTTATAGGTTCTGAATGGATTTTTCTACCCATAGTTTTGTGCCTTTCTCACTTCCAATTCCAGGAGAGGAAAATAAGTGAAAATTCCTCAAAATTGTATTTTGAACTTTCTGTACCTTGCCTACTGTATGAATGTGTGTGAATAATTTTTTTAATATTTATTTGGCTTTTGTTGTTGTTCAGTCACTCAGTTGTGTCCCACTGTTTGCAAACCTATAGACTGTAGCACACCAGGCTTCCCTGTCCTTCACCATCTCCTGGAGCTTGCTCAAACTCTTGTCCATTGAGTCAGTGACGCCATCCACCCATCTCGTCCTCTGTGGTCCCCTTCTCCTGCTGTCAGTCTTTCCCAGCATCAGGGCCTTTCTAAGGAGTTGGTTCTTCGATCAGATGTCCTAAGTACTGGAGAGCTTCAGCATCAGTCCTTCTAATGAATATTCAGGATTGATTTCCTTTAGGATTAACTGGTTTGATCTTGCCGTTCAAGGGACTCTTGGGAGTCTTCTCCAACACCACAGCTCAAAAGCATTAAGTCTTCTGCATTCAGCCTTCTTTATGACTCAACTCTCACATCCATACATGACTACAGGAAAAACCATAACTTTGACTAGATGGACCTTTGTTAGCGAAGTAATGTCTCTGCTTTTTAATATGCTGTCTAGGTTTATCATAGCTTTTCTACCAGGTCTTAGCTGCTGTATGCAGGATCTTCTGTTGCAGCATGTGGACCCTAGTTTCCCAACTAGGGATGGAACCCAGGCCTCTAGCACTGGGAGCACCAAGGTTCAGCCCCTAACCACTAAGGAAGTCCTGGTGTGATAATTTTAAATTATTAATAAATAATTTCTAAACTGGTCTTGTCAACTTGTCATATAATGATGACAATTAGATGTGCATAGACGAATCAAATGGATTTCTCATGTTTTGGTTTATACAGGTAAAATATAAAGATTAATAGGTAACACTATGTCCCAAACAATTTAAATGTTTCTACTTGTAGCATGTCATTTTCATATACTACTACACTTAATAATTAACAGAATACTGTAATATTCCTTAAAGGAAAAAAATTACATGTAATAAGTACATTACAAACCACACCTTAGGCAGCCCAGAATCAGAAAAAAATCAGAATGTCTAATTGGGAAAAGGTACAATCTCTTTTTGACTTTATAAATGCTACAGTATTTATAAATACTCTTCCTGTCCCCTTCATGGATCACAGCCTTGTCATGGCAAACAGGCTTGTGTAACTCAATGAGGCTATGAGCCTTCTTGTGTGTTCTCAAAGAAAATAAAAAGGAGGTCACAGCAGCTTTTAAAATTATCTCAGTTACCTGTTATCTTGTCTGCCTAAAATCAATTCAAATATCAAGTAGTTTTCATTTTTTAATGAAATGTTTTTATTTAATTTGGTACTTAATGAAATATATACCATTATTTGTTAAATCACATTGAATTACATTATCATAAAGTTACTTAGACCAGTTTCATGATTTTAGAAGAGGTACACTTTTAAAACATTCATGACTGAAGTTTAGTCTTTAAATACATTTTCCCACAAACTATTGCTTGTTGGTTACAGTTAATACCTTCCTCACCAGAAAGTGGTGTTTGTACCACACTAGGGTGTTGGAGAAGGCAATGGCACCCAACTCCAGTACTCTTGCCTAGAAAATCCCAGGAGCCTGGTAGGCTGCAGTCCATGGGGTCGCTGAGTCGAGCACGAGCACGACTGAGCCACTTCAGTTTCACTTTTCACTTTCATGCATTGGAGAAAGAAATGGCCAGCCCACTCCAGTGTTCTTGCCTGGAGGATCCCAGGGACGGGAAAGCCTGGGGGCTGCTGTCTATGGAGTCGCACAGAGTCAGACATGACTGAAGCAACAGCAGCAGCAGAAGCAGCAGCAGGGTGTTGGATGATATTTGAGAATTTTAAACCCCCATATTAATACAGTTTGCTGACTTTATGCATCACACTCTCATACTGCAGTGAATGAATTTTTCACATTCCCATTTTGAACTCATGAGATTAATGAGCAAAAGAAAGGAACCAAGTAGCATGCTTGGGTTAGCAGGTTATTCAAAATTCCAAACACAGCTGATAATTCTAAATCTGTTCCTTTCTTTTCTAACTACATTCCTTCATTGCCTTAGATTTATATACATCTTCAAGTGCTCTCCTATTAGGTCTAGGATATTAATGATATACTTTTTTTCCTCAAGAACTGAACTTCTTTTGAACTTTAAATATTCCTTGAATACCCAGGTTATATGTGTTTAATATAGGAAAACAGAAAATGCAGGCAAGTAAAAAACAACAAAATAAACCTAGCCACCTAGAGAAAAATGTTACCTTCACAGTTTCTTGGTAGGCATATAAACACATATAACAAATGGGGGTCACACAGGTAATCAGACTGTTTGCTTGACATTATAACATGAACAGCTTTTAAAAATATAATAGCAACATCATTTCTTCAAAGTAAACCTGAAACAGTTAAACCCTGTTGTTGGGGATACACAAAAGTAGATTCAGTTCTTAACTACAGAAACATTATTGATGTAAAGATTTGATTTATACCAGGTGGATGGGTTTTGACCTAGAGAGACTGTAGTACTTTTCCCTGCAAACATCTCACTTCCTGGCTACTCAGACTTTCTTGTCACAAAGCCTGAGCAAGTAAGCTTATTGGCCCGGCTCCTGGACCCAGGAATGCTGCCGTTAATAGCTGTGTGAACAGTCCATCTATGGGCAACAGGCAGCCGGCCTGGGTACCTGAATGTTTTCTGACTTGGGCTGTGCTTCCCATGCTGACATTCAGATCAGATACCTTCTCACAGTAAGATGGTGAGAGATTCGGAAGAGAAAAGAAGGCCTAAAGTTCACTTCTCCAAGATGGAATAAAATCAAGAGCTTCTCCAAAGGCTGAGTGGAATGAGCTGGAATCAAGAAATGACAGTAGCTCCTGGTATGGCCCGCCTGCCCCAGGACACACGTGGGCAGAGTGAGGCTTCCAGCGGGTGTGTTTGCCAAGCTTACAGAGTGGGGTGGGGGCTACCCAGTAACAGAAACCCAGGTTTCATCTGCAACACAAGAAGCCCAATAAGGGTCTTTTCTAAAAATGGGCAAATGCGTCCATTGAATTGAAGGAAAAAATGGCTTCCAAGTGAGGGAATTTTTTCGTCTGGTTTCTTTGAAAGCAAAGTCCTGGTATTGCAGCTACCGGAACCAAAGTAAGATTTCTTTCTTCATGGTCACCCCACATGTGATGGTGACATTGAAGAGGCACATCTCTGGTTTTAAGGCAGTCCCATCTGATCTTGAGCTTCGAGTCCGGTTCCCTCTGGGTACCTGGCGCCCCTCAAATGGAAGAGGAAAAACTGTTATTTTTTTTTCCCCAGGAATTATATTCTGGTGCTTCAGCTTTTTGTTCAGCTTAATAGTATATTCTAACGAATTCTCAAGGATCTTTCCTACCCTGATTTCTGCCTTTCCTATTTCCATCACCAGGAGAGGAGGGGCTAAAAGGCCAGGGTGACCAAACACAGCCAGGGCAGGCCCCTCCCTTCAGAAGGGAGCTCGGAGCCTGAAAGGGTCTCTATGACTCAGTAACTAAAACTGCGCCTCGTTGCTGACGAAAGTTACTGACCGAGTTAGTCAAGTTAGAAACTCCAGCAGGAACACAGCGGAGCAGATTCCTGGCATCTGGCCCCGTGTCCCTCACGGATGCGCCAAGAAGAAAACGTCACTTAGAGACTTTATACTTGTTCTTGCTTCAGTCTTGATTTGTAAAAACATATTTCGTCGTTAGAAATCTGTCCCGAGACAGGGTTAACAAGCAACCCTCGGAACTAGTGGAATTCCAAAAAAAAAAAAAAAAAGCCATTGTACTGAGTCGCCCTGGAGCAGTTTGGGAAGTCTGGCGCGAAAGGGATGGCTCCGTTCGCCCCCACCGGGTTTTGTTCGGCAGCCGGGCCGAGTGGGTGATGGACAGGCTCTGGAGGCCCCGGATTCCAGCGCACGGCAAGGCCGCCCCCTCCAAAAGGACACTTGTCACTCGGTGTCCCAGGCTCCGGCGTCGGCGGGAGGCCGCAGGAAGCCCCGGAAGGGCGGAGAGGGAGCGGGCGCAGGCGGCGGTGACTCAGCCTGGAGCGCGGGGGCGGGAGCGCGCAAGAGGAAGAGAGTCAGTGCGCTCAGCCTGGCGGCGGCGCCGGACCCAAAGGAGTTAAGTAGGCGGTGTTGGTGACGGCCCGCCCCCGCCCTGTCCGGCCCCCCGGAGGCCGCCGCGCCCGGTCGTATTTATTGCGGCGGCTCCCAGCGCAGAGCGTCTCTCCGCTGGCCCCGGCCGCGGCTTCCCAGAGTACCGCGAGCAGCGGCCCCGCGCCCCTAGTCAAGGCGCCATGGAGCGGCCGGCGCCCCTGGCGGTATTGCCCTTCTCGGACCCCGCTCACGCGCTGAGCCTGCTGCGTGGCCTGAGCCAGCTCCGCGCCGAGCGCAAGTTCCTGGACGTGACCCTGGAGGCGGCAGGCGGGCGCGACTTCCCGGCGCACCGCGCCGTGCTGGCAGCCGCCAGCCCCTACTTCCGCGCCATGTTCGCTGGGCAGTTGCGCGAGAGCCGCGCCGAGCGGGTGCGCCTGCACGGCGTGCCTCCCGACATGCTGCAGCTGCTGCTCGACTTCAGCTACACGGGCCGCGTGGCGGTGAGTGGCGACAACGCCGAGCCGCTGCTGCGCGCCGCCGACCTGCTGCAGTTCCCGGCGGTGAAGGAGGCGTGCGGCGCCTTCCTGCAGCAGCAGCTCGACCTGACCAACTGCCTGGACATGCAAGACTTCGCCGAGGCCTTCAGCTGCGCGGGGATCCCGACATGCTGCAGCTGCTGCTCGACTTCAGCTACACGGGCCGCGTGGCGGTGAGTGGCGACAACGCCGAGCCGCTGCTGCGCGCCGCCGACCTGCTGCAGTTCCCGGCGGTGAAGGAGGCGTGCGGCGCCTTCCTGCAGCAGCAGCTCGACCTGACCAACTGCCTGGACATGCAAGACTTCGCCGAGGCCTTCAGCTGCGCGGGGCTGGCGAGCGCTGCTCAGCGCTTCATCCTGCGCCACGTGGGCGAGCTGGGCGCCGAGCAGCTGGAGCGTCTGCCCCTGGCGCGGCTGCTGCGCTACCTGCGCGACGACGGGCTCTGCGTGCCCAAGGAGGAGGCTGCCTACCAGCTGGCACTGCGCTGGGTGCGCGCCGACCCGCCGCGCCGCGCGGCGCACTGGCCGCAGCTGCTGGAGGCCGTGCGCCTGCCCTTCGTGCGCCGCTTCTACCTGCTGGCGCACGTCGAGGCCGAGCCGCTGGTGGCCCGCTGCCCGCCCTGCCTGCGCCTGCTGCGCGAGGCGCGCGACTTCCAGGCGGCGCGCTACGACCGCCACGACCGCGGGCCCTGCCCTCGAATGCGGCCGCGCCCCTCCACCGGCCTCGCCGAGATCCTCGTGCTCGTGGGCGGATGCGACCAGGACTGCGACGAACTGGTCACCGTGGACTGCTACAACCCGCAGACGGGCCAGTGGCGCTACCTGGCCGAGTTCCCCGACCACCTGGGTGGAGGCTACAGCATCGTGGCGCTGGGCAACGACATCTACGTGACGGGTGAGTGAGCATGAGGGCTGGCCCGCTCAGACCCAAACGGGGAAGCAGGCACTTTCACCTGCAAGAGAACCCGAAGTGCCTGGAACCACAGGCGGCACCTGGGTGCAGGTGGACACTCCCCCTCCCCCTGACTTGCAGGCACATTAGTTTCTAGGGTTGATACTTAAGGAAGAACCCCTCTGTGTTAGTAGGACAAGTAGCCGTCTGTGGCTCTCGAAGGCCCCGTCTGGGCAGCCCCCTCCTTGCCCAGGTGGTATCCCCATTTAGTGGCAAGACACTGGGGCAGCCTCCCTGCATGCTGCTGCTAAGTCGCTTCAGTCGTGTCCAACTCTGTGCGACCCCATAGACGGCAGCCCACCAGGCTCCCCAGTCCCTTGGATTCTCCAGGCAGGAACAGTGGAGTGGGTTGCCGTTTCCTTCTCCAGCCCTGCACTATGAGTGCTTCCTTTTTCTCCCTAAGGAATCTGGGGACAGGCCAGGGACTGACATCCTGTGGTACATCCTTTCTACCCCAGGAGGGGGGATTTCTCCCTCCCAGCTGAGCAGCACAGTCCCCTGACTCACTCACTTGGTCACCAGTGACAGCGTTCCCTGGAGCTTGTACCTAGGCCTTGTGCTGTGGGTCACGTGGTGTTTAGGCTGCTCCCTGCCCAGCAACTGTAAACAGAGTCACATGCTAAGAGGTTTTCTTCCTATTACTTGGCCCAAACCCCAAAACACTGCAGAGTCATGCTGGGCGGGTCCCAGCCCGCCCCAGTCCTGGGCATCTCCCACATTTTTTATTAAAGATGAATCCCAGTTCAAACATGAGGCTCCCTCCATGCGTGGGTTGAGGAGGGGCGGTCTGTGCGAGGGCTATATAAGGAAAGAACTCAGCCAAGCATATGCTCAGGGCCTGCAGGGGGCTGGATTGAGCAGGGAGGCCTCAGCTGGGCCAGCGCAGCGCTGTGTCCAGCCTGGCACGTTAGTTCGGGAGAAAGCCAGCTCTGAGGTACCCACCCCTCCCTCCAGTGTCCTGGGGCCTCTGAGCTGAAAAGTTGGGCTCAACTCAGCCTGAGGACAGGCTTGGCTGTGTGGCTGCCACTCCAGGTCCTGCCTCTGCGGGAATCTGCCAGAACGGGCAAGTTCCCAGTCTGAGATTGGCCTTGTGTTGCTGGGGAACCAACCCCCTTCAACCCCACCCCACCCCACCCCCGACCACTGAAGTCTGGTCAGTGAACTCCCACAACTGGTCAGACTCGCCCCAACTTTGCACACCCTTCCATAAATGTCTCAGCTAATCCTTTGGGTTTAGACAGGTGGCTGGGTCATTCCCTACAGCTGCCTCTAGGGAATCTCACAGGGGCAAGGAGGCGGCTTCAGCTGCCTTTACACAGTTCTTTAGAAGGGAGGCCGGGAGGACTTTACAAGGAGGCTGTCTTCTCCCTCTAAAAGCTCCGGGCTGTGAGCCGGATAGAATGTCACCGTGGCTCTGCTCTGCCCTGTGGCTCCAGGCTTGGGACAAGGAGGGGAATCCAACCCCCAGGGTTCTTGGGGTCCCTTCACTCTGTGAGAATCCTAATGTCCTATGTGAGCCTGGTTTAATTTATGACAATAGCCAGTACCACTGGGCTTTGTTTGTTTGCTTTTTAGCCCTTTTTTGGGACATATAGATGGAACAGTAGACATCATACTTTCACAGCTTGATGACTTTTTCCAAACAAAACAAGTCAGTAGCTTGCATATAAATCAAGAAATACAACCCCAGAAGTTCACTCATAGCATCATCTTCTGTGTTAGGTTTCTTGCTGGCTGAGCGCTTAGGTTTCTTCTTAACTTATCCTGGCCCAGCCTTGGTTAGGGGATGCCTAGAATTTAATGAACAAGTCCCCAGGCACCCCACCCACATATGCTGTTTTTTTCTTTTTTTTTTGGCCAAGCACAGCATGCAGGATCTTAGTTCCCCAACAAGGGATCGAACCTGTGCCCCCTGCGTTGTGAGTCTTAGCCACTGGACCACTGGGGAAGTCCCTCCCACCCACATGACTTGTGGCTCCCTGGGAAAATGGACTCCAAGATCTGGTGCTCCCATCCAGTTAAGGTGTCTGACTCTGAGTGCAGGGATCCAAACTGAGGTTACTGTGTACTCAGAACTGTGGCCTCTGGGCCTCCAGTTGGCCCACAGAGGTGCGGTGGTGTTTTTATGGCATGAAGCTGGACCATCCTCCTGGGCAATGGTCAGCCTATACCTGGCTTAAGCCCCTGGCTTGGGCCTTGGTAAGAGAGGATGTGTGTTTCATCCTTACTCTCTAGGAAGTTCAGGGAGTCACGGGTGGGTGACTCACCCTGAGTCGGTGTGGGCTAATTATCTATCTGCCCATTGTCCTCCCTGGCAGGTGGATCTGATGGCTCCGGCTCTATGACTGCGTGTGGAGGTACAACTCAAGTGTGAATGAGTGGACGGAGGTGGCGCCCATGCTGAAGGCCCGGGAGTACCACAGCTCTTCTGTGCTGGACGGGCTGCTGTACGTGGTGGCTGCGGACAGCACGGAGCGCTATGACCACACCACCGACTCCTGGGAGGCCCTGCAGCCCATGACCTACCCCATGGACAACTGTTCCACCACTGCCTGCCGGGGCCGGCTCTATGCCATCGGCTCCCTGGCCGGCAAGGAAACCATGGTCATGCAGTGCTACCACCCAGACACAGACCTGTGGTCACTGGTGGACTGCGGCCAGCTCCCACCCTGGTCCTTTGCCCCCAAGACAGTGACTTTGAACGGACTCATGTACTTCATCAGGTGAGTCCCCAGGGGCCAAGGCCACTGGGTGCTCTTTTTTACTAGCTAAGCACAGCTTCAGTGTTCTCCCATTTCACAGATGAGGAAACCGAGGCCACACTGGGCTCTGAGGCTGGATCTTTCTGACCTGGAGCTATGGTTCTGCCCCTCATTCCTTAGAGTGGTTTCTGTGGCCTCCTGGGACCCAAGTGTGATGGATGGAGCTAGGTCTTTGCAGAGAACTTTGTGAGAGTCAAAGATGCTAAATCAACTATGTCTCTTTGGCTAGACTTTGCCTCGGTGTGCACACTAAGTTGCTTCAGTTGTGTCTTGACTTTTTGTGACCCTGTGGGCTGTAGCCCACCAGGCTTCTCTGTCTGTGGGATTCTCCAGGCAAAAATACTCAAATAGGTTGCCATTTCATCCTCCAGGGGATCTTCCTGACCCAGGGATCAGACCCTTGTCTCCTGCATTGGCAGGTGGGTTCTTTACCATTAGCAGCACCTGGGAAGCTGCTGCTGCTGCTGCTTCAGTCATATCTGACTCTGTGTGACCCCATAGGCTCCCCCATCCCTGGGATTCTCCAGGCAAGAACAGTTGCCATTTCCTTCTCCAATGCATGAAAGTGAAAAGTCAAAGTGAAGTCACTCAGTCCTGTCCAACTCCTAGCGACCCCATGGACTGCAGCCTACCAGGCTCTTCCGTCCATGGGATTTTCCAGGCAAGAGTACTGGAGTGGGGTGCCATTGCCTTCTCCACCTGGGAAGCTGGGTCCCTCTAAAAACTCTAGTTGGTCTCATGTGGCCTTTACCAAAAGGAACCACCTATCCTACCTTAGAGGGACTTTGAATCTTAATAAGAGGAGAGCTTTCTGGATACTTGAGTCTTTGGGAGGAGGAGCATGGCCTTGACAGACTGTTTGCTCATCAGCCGACTGGTGCCAGGTGTGAGGGACTAGTTGGATGGATTGACCTCGCCCCCTCTGCAGAAAGCAGAACTTTTCTGCAGAAAGCAGAACTTGTAGGTTCAGTGCGTCTCTGCAGACTCTGTCTCTTCCCTTCCTGCCCGGCCTGGCCCAGGAGGGCTCATGAGTCTTGCTAAAAGAATGCTGTTCTCCCAGGATCCTGCCACCACCCTGGACCAGGGAGGGGCCTGGTACCAAGCCGACCTGGAGCTACCTGCAGGAACAATGACCGTAGTTAGCCTGTTGGAATCCCCAGTTGAGTCGAGCTATGGGTTACCTGTTTTAAGGGCATTTTCAAGGCTAGTCCCCCATGGCTGTCTAATAAGATGACACCGCTGTTGTCCCCCTTTCACAGGTAGCAGGGACAGAGGGGTAAGGGACTTGCTCACAACTGCAGGCTTTTATGTATATGTATGCGATTGCATCAGGTCTTAGTTGCTGCACTCAGGATCTTCAGTTGCAGCATGCAGGCATGTGGGATCTAGTTCCCTGACCAGGGACCAAACCTGGGCCCCCTGCATTAGGAGCATAACATCTTAGCCACTGGAGCACCAGGAAAGGCCCCCTCAGACTTTAAATGGTGGCACAGGGTTAGAACCAAGAACTTCCAACCCAGATCCCATGTGCTGTCACCACATCCCAGCCTCCCTGGGCCCAGCTGCGAAGCCGTGGAGCTGGGCACCCAGTGGGTCAGCATGCGTCGTGGGTCTTGATGATTTGTCGCAGCCAAATGCCCCCTCCTGATTGGCCAGTGGACATCAAGGAGCTGAGAGCTCTATACCTGCAGCTCACAGCTTCTGTGTGTGTGTCACGTATGCACACACGTACGTGCTTGTGTGTGTTAGTCGCTCAGTTGTAACTGACTCTTTGTGACGTTATGGACTAGAGCACCTATCCTACCTTAGAGGGACTTTGAATCTTAATAAGAGGAGAGCTTTCTGGATACTTGAGTCTTTGGGAGGAGGAGCATGGCCTTGACAGACTGTTTGCTCATCAGCCGACTGGTGCCAGGTGTGAGGGACTAGTTGGATGGATTGACCTCGCCCCCTCTGCAGAAAGCAGAACTTTTCGCAGAAAGCAGAACTTGTAGGTTCAGTGCGTCTCTGCAGACTCTGTCTCTTCCCTTCCTGCCCGGCCTGGCCCAGGAGGGCTCATGAGTCTTGCTAAAAGAATGCTGTTCTCCCAGGATCCTGCCACCACCCTGGACCAGGGAGGGGCCTGGTACCAAGCCGACCTGGAGCTACCTGCAGGAACAATGACCGTAGTTAGCCTGTTGGAATCCCCAGTTGAGTCGAGCTATGGGTTACCTGTTTTAAGGGCATTTTCAAGGCTAGTCCCCCATGGCTGTCTAATAAGATGACACCGCTGTTGTCCCCCTTTCACAGGTAGCAGGGACAGAGGGGTAAGGGACTTGCTCACAACTGCAGGCTTTTATGTATATGTATGCGATTGCATCAGGTCTTAGTTGCTGCACTCAGGATCTTCAGTTGCAGCATGCAGGCATGTGGGATCTAGTTCCCTGACCAGGGACCAAACCTGGGCCCCCTGCATTAGGAGCATAACATCTTAGCCACTGGAGCACCAGGAAAGGCCCCCTCAGACTTTAAATGGTGGCACAGGGTTAGAACCAAGAACTTCCAACCCAGATCCCATGTGCTGTCACCACATCCCAGCCTCCCTGGGCCCAGCTGCGAAGCCGTGGAGCTGGGCACCCAGTGGGTCAGCATGCGTCGTGGGTCTTGATGATTTGTCGCAGCCAAATGCCCCCTCCTGATTGGCCAGTGGACATCAAGGAGCTGAGAGCTCTATACCTGCAGCTCACAGCTTCTGTGTGTGTGTCACGTATGCACACACGTACGTGCTTGTGTGTGTTAGTCGCTCAGTTGTAACTGACTCTTTGTGACGTTATGGACTAGAGCCCTCCAGGCTCCTCTGTCCATGAGATTCTTGAAGCAAGAATACTGGAGTAGGTAGCCATGCCCTCCTCTAGGGGATCTTCCCAACCCAGGGATCAAACCTGGTTCTCCTGCATTGGGAGGCAGGTTCTTTGCCATCTGAGCCATCAGGGAGCCCTACGTGCTTGTAGGCCTGTTATCTGCCTCTCCCCTCCCTTGCCTAGAGCCTGCCTGTAGCTTCAGACCCAGAGGGAAGGGGAAGGTGTGAATGACCATCCCTGCCTCCCCATTCCATCTGGGACGTTGAATCGGGAGTCTCCGAGGATAGGGACTGTGTGCTTCTTGGGCCATGCCCCTCCGACCAGCTGAGCCTGCCCTCCTCCAGACCTGAGTTTTGTTCCCAGGCTTCCTGGGAGAACACAGCTGGAACCCAGTGGTGTTGCTTATCATGGTGGCCAGGCCTCCTTGATTCCCAGAAAGGTCAGGTCGGCTCTGAGGAAGCCCCAGAGACCCAGCCGGCTCCCGGCCCTGTTATAAAACATCACATCATCTGACCCTTCGTCCAGCTCTCCTCCCCAAGTCGTGAAAACCTCTTGAAAGTGGGGGTGGGGATGGCTATAAATATACCTTACGAGTGTGCCAGAACCTTCTTCAGAGTGCCAGGAACTTGGCCTCAGCCCCTCATGGCAGTTCCAGGCTGCGTGCCTTTGAGAACGCCCTCCTACCACCCCCACCCCCCCTACACCACGGTCCTAGAACAAGATATGCCCAAGGACCAGTGTGTGGGCGGAAGTCCCCAGCGCCTCGGTCCTTCTGGTCAGGGTCACTGGTCAGCTGCTAAACCGCCCCACATGCGAACCTTAGGATGCTCCTCCCAGACCCACTGTTAGCCTTTATACATGGTCGCCTAGCCCATGGAGGGCCAGGTAAGCAGGCTTGACTCTGCTTATCACACCCACCCCCCACCAGAGTTCCCACCAAACTTGGCAAGAGTGTGAGTGGTCTGGAAAGGCAGCCTGTTTGTCCCGTTAAGTGAAGAGTGGGGACCTGGCCTCACCTGAGCATGTGGTTGGGCCCCGGGGGCCTGGGTCTCGTGCACTTGAACATTCATGCACCTTGTCTACTCTGTTGGGCACCTTGGCCACATCACCCCTGCTCACAAGGCCCCCTGTGGGGATAGCTCCTGTCTAGAAGAGGCTGTGACAAGAAGGTGTCCCACCTGTCCGTTGCAGCTGCCATTGGCTGTGAGCAGTGACCGGCAGCCCCCTCCCCTTAGCCATGCTCCACTTTGGTCCCAGTTTCACATGGCTCCTGGGCTGGGGTGTCCCAACCCCACAGAGGCAGGAGGCAAGAGGCTTGTTCAGCCTGGCACCTTCTGACTGCAGCTTCTGTGTTCCTGCAGCTGGGGAGGGCAGCCCAACAGGTTCCCATGTCAGTTATCGTCATCTCATGGGCCACAACCTAAGAATAGTTTTTACATTCTGAAGTGGTTGGAGGAAAAAACAAAAAAAATCAAAGGGAGAGTCATACTTCCTGATGTGTGAAAGTTACGTGAAATTCAAAGCTGCGTCCATAAATAAGGTTTTATGGGAAGGCAACCAGCCCCTTTGTTTATACGTCTGTGGCTGCATTTGTTCTCAGTGGCAGTGCTGGGGACCTGCCGCAGAGGCCGTCTGCTTCACAAGGCCTGAAATGTTTACTCTTGGGCCCTTCTGCTAACCCCTGACCTGTGACCATCATCATCATCAACGCAACTATTTGGGAGATAGTGTTTTTTGAGGCTGTGCCTTCACATTTGAGTGAAGTCATCACGAGTAAGTCAAACAGGATTGAAGGAACCTGAGCCCAAAGTGGGGGCCAGTGCTGGTGTCCTTGGTCCTGCGATTCTGGTCACCCTGCTGGGCACCTAGGACATAGCAGTGAACAGGGTATGATGGGGGCTGGTGGCGGTGGGAAGGCAGTGGCTGAGGAGCGGTCCAGGGCACGGGGGTGGGCAGTGGGGCAGGAGGCCTGGCCTAGACTGGTCAGCCCTGGAAGGCTGTCCTGAAGAGGAGGCAGAAGTCCAAATCAGAAGAATAAGTGGAGATTGGACGGAAGGGCCGTGGTCAGTTTCAGAGCTGAGGCTACCATGTTACCATGGTAGGGGGGTCAGGGATGCATTGTGCTGGGCTGCAGGAAAGGGTTTAAGTGTGATTGTTGGGTGTGTGGAACAAGGGTGGGTTCCAGGCTCAGAGCCGAGGTTAGGGACCTGAAGTCCACCTCCTGAGCCAGGGGCGGGATCCCACTGGCCAGTGGGCAGCCAAACAGCATCACAGAGGTCCCCAAAGGAGGTGGCCTGGAGGACCCTCTCTCCAGCTCTCACACCCAGGGGCTTCCTACTCACTCTGACCTGCTCTTCCTCCTCGATCCCTCCCCAGGGATGACTCCGCCGAAGTGGATGTGTATAACCCCACCAAGAACGAATGGGATAAGATCCCGTCAATGAATCAGGTGAGTTTGCAGACTCGCCAGCATTGGGAGCTGGGGCTGGTTCTGGTTCCCAGCCAGTGTCAGCATAGGTGTTTCGGGGTTCAGTCCCAGCCGGCAGGGGTCAGTACTGGGCACTTCCCCATGTTGTCTCACTGCACAGCGGGCTCCTGCTGTCTTCACCTTGTGTTTGGGGGCCACCGAAACAGAGACCTTAAATAAGATCCCAGAGTCACACAGCTTAGTTCATCCGTTCAGACCAGAGTTCACTGAGTGCCTGCTGTGAGCCAGAGAGCAGGCTTGGATTGAGTGTTCCACAGAGGGACTGTAAGTGCAAAGGGCCTGGGGCAGGCCATGCCTGATATGTTCATGGGACAGGCCCTCAGCCTGGCATGGCTGGAGCAGAGTGAACACGGGGGCAACAGAGATGAGGTCAGACAAGGAGGTCTCTGGGGATTGACCTTGGGAGTACATTTATTGAGCATCTGCTGTGTACCCACACTTCTGCTACCTAATGGAGTGTGACTCTCTTTGCTTGTTGAGTTTCACAGTAAGATGGAACCAGGAAGGTTTGGTAGCATTTGGCCACATGGGCACTTTGCTTATTCCCAGACACACATCTATACCCACCTCTATCTCTATTTTCTGTCTTTCTTAATACTTCTCAACCTGGGACTTCCCTGGTGGTCCAGTGGTTAGAACTCTGTGCTTCCACTGCGAGGGGCATGGGTTCAATTCCTGGTCGGGGAACTAAGATCCTGCATGCTGTGTGGCACAACCTCCCCACAGCAAAAAGAATTTTCCAAACCTTCTCTCTTGATAACGCTGCATGACCAGTGTCATAATTTACAATGTCAGACTTTATTTAACATCTTTACTGTTGCCAGATCTAACTTTGTTTGTCCCCATAATGAGCTACCGCACATGCGTGCTCAGTTGTGTCCAACTCTTTACAACCCTGTGGACTGTAGGCTGCCAGGCTCCTCTGTCCATGTGATTCTTCAGGCAAGAATACTGAAGTGGGTTGCCATTTCCTTCTCCAGGGGATCTTCCTGACCCAGGGATTGAACTCATGTCTCTTGTATCTCCTGCACTACCAGGCGAGTTCTTTACCACTGCACCACCTGGGAAGCCCATAATGAGCTACACTTACTCATTATAGTGATTTTGGGAAAGGTGAGATAGTCCAGTCTTGTGGTTCAGAGCCCAGACTCTGGATCAAGTGCCAGTTCTGCCACTATCAGACAAGTGTGGCTCAGTTTTCCCATCTGTAAGATGGGGAGAACGATTGTGCCTCTCTAATGGAGGTGATGCTGCTTGGAGGCCTTTGACCACCACTGGGACCAGCCATGGCATGTGAGCCCTGGGCACGGAGCCCCTGTTTCCCAGCTGGGGTATAGGAAGTGCCAAGGCCACCCCTGCCAGGGGCCTTGGGCACCTACCCCGCAGAGGGGGAGCTGTGGGGGCTCTCCCCTGCCCTGGCTGCCAGCCTCCCCTCACTGCCCACCTTGGCCCACAGGTGCACGTTGGGGGCAGCCTGGCTGTTCTCGGAGGTAAGCTCTACGTCTCTGGGGGCTACGATAACACCTTCGAACTCTCCGACGTGGTGGAGGCCTACGACCCAGAGACTCGGGCATGGAGCGTGGTGGGTCGGCTCCCAGAGCCCACCTTCTGGCACGGCAGCGTCAGTATCTTCCGCCAGTTCATGCCCCAGACACCCCTGGGCGGGCGCGGCTTTGAGTTAGACAGTGGCAGCAGTGACATGGATGTGGGCCAGCCCCGGCCGCCGCAGAACCCTGCCGAGCTGCACTAGCCCCGGCCCGGCCCGGAGAGGGCCTCAGTGCAGGTAACCTGGCACCTCAGGGGGCAGCACCCCCTTCTTTGTGCACAGGCCAGGTGGGGCCCACCGGGCGGAGCATGGGCTCGGGGGCAGCCAAGCAAGCAAGGCTCAGGATGCGATACCTGGGAGCTGCTGTGCGTTCAGGGCCTCCTGGGGCCAGGCCAATGTGCACGCTCCTGCTCCTTGGTCCAGAAAGGCTGCCTCCCTGTCAGCAGGCCTGCTGGGACCAAGGCTGGTGTGCGTGCCCCGGCTCCTTGGTCCAGGAAGAGCTGCCTCCTTGTCAGCACGTCTCAGGCTCCAGTGAATCCCCCCTGCCCCAGGCCCCCACCTCACAGATGCAGGCATACCCCTCCTATAGTCACCACCTGTGCCTACTTGCCCCTCTGCCTGCCCCTGCCCTGGGAAAGCAGAACCCCAGCACTTCTGGGTGCAAGCAGAGGGAAGTCTGAGAACAGCCTCTTCGCAGATCCTGCTATCCAGAACATGGAGAATCAGGCCGACAATGGCCCCAGGGAGGTTCCACACTCCATAGTTAGGGCTGGACAGCCAGCAGGCCAGCTCCGCAGTGGAGGGGTCTGCCTGCCCAGCTCCTCAACCCTGCTGGGGCCTCGCACCGAGACATCCGCTATGGGTGGGCCTCCTGGAAGTAAGCTCAGACCTGGCGACACAGGGCAGGGAGTGAACAGGAGCATGGCCTTGAAGGGGGCCCAGCAGGACCTGCTGGGGGTTGTCTGTCTCCAGTGGACCTGGGCCAGGGCAGGTGCTGGGGTTCCTGTCCAGCCCACCTGCCAGTGTGGCCCCACATGACTTGGGGGCCTCCAGGACCTTCGTCCCAGGCTAGTGCGGGAGAGGACTGAAGGCTGCAAGTGCAAGGTCATAGCTTCTCTCCAGGAGGCCCTGGGACTTTGTCGCTGAAGCCCTGCCAGGCAAACAGCTGTGGATGCCCTTGCCCTGGCAGCCTGAGCAGAGGAGAGGGTTGTTTCTCAAGGAACCTGGGGCAGGGCAGACTCCGTGGTTGATCACAAGGTTTCAAACGCAGTTGGCCTTTCCTTAAAGGAAGAGAGGGCAGCTAGAAGCAAGGTCCGGGTGGTTTGATCTTTACTCTTCCAGGGCCACTGCTGAAGTTCTTTGCAGGGGGTTGGGGGGCTGGCATGTGCTCTGAGCCCTGCAGAAGCCAGGGCTTCTCTAGGTGGGTGCCTGGAGGAGCCCCCATGAACCCCGGAGCTGGTGTCCCTGGTTCTGAGGAGTGTGAGTGTTCCAGTGGATGCTGGTCTTGGCCCCTCCAAGTCCCCAGAGTAGCCTTTGCTTGAATTTGTCTTCCTTCCCTTCGAAAGGGGGGGTGTTTGTTTTCTTCGTTGGGTGGCTATTCATCCGTGTTCTCACCAAGAAAAAAGTTTTCTCGTCATTACTTCCCAAGTGGCTCTTAATCCTCTTATTGGGCAGAAGCTGTGGGGGGTCCTGCCTTCCCCCAGTGAGGAGCCCTGGGGGAGCCATCGCTGTCAGGTCTACCGTCTTGCTCTGGAAACCCCACTGGAGCAGCCACAGCCCAGAGCTGGCCCTTCAGGTCCCCTTGGGCCCTGGCTCAGGGGCCACTCCCAGGCCCAACCCCACCCAGTGTAGCTGGCACAGTGGGAAGGTGGGGGGTGGGTAGTCGGCGTTTCCTGCCTTGGGCCTTGGCCAAGATAAGTGCTTGCCCTCTGCTCCCTTGGGGACCCCACCCCCTCCCAGATCACCCTTCCTGGTCTGAGTGGCCTCCCTTGTGAATTGGGGCTGGCCTGCCCCATCTCCCTAGGGTGGTTGCAGCCCTAGGTGCTCCCCCTCCACTGCCCTCACTTCACTCCCCAGGGGTTACTGTGACCTTTCTTCCAGCCCAGGTGCCTGCCTGGTGGGCCAAGCCCACCCAGAGGTGGTCTGGCTCCATGGAGTGGCCAGCGTGGGTTCCCAGGCAGGCAAGGCTGCCCAGTGTGATGGCTCGTCTCCTGTGCGTGGCAGGGGGACAGCAAGGCCAGGGTGCTTGGGAGCCATGGAGCCCTGATTCTGTCCCAGTAACCAGTTCACTGCCAGTCTGTGCCCTCCCAGGGGGTGTGACGTCACGCAGAGATGTGACACGTGACAGGTCATGGGGGTGGAGCAGGGACTCAGTTTCATGAGAGAGACTCCAGGCGCCCTTTCCAGGGCTGTCTCTGTGGAGGGCCTGGGCAGCCCATGAAGGCAGGGTAGGGTGGAAGGCAGCGTGAGCCACGGTCACTGGAACTCCCCCTACCACCCCAGGCAGGCAGGGCTGTTCCTCTGTGTCAAGGGCAGGAATCTTCACAGGCACTGGCTTATGGGGAGGCCTTTTGCTGGGGCTGCAGACACTATGATTTCCTCCTAAATCAGCATTGGTTACTCAACACAGCGTTCTGGTCAGCGCTGAGGGCCAGAGCCTGGGCCATTGTCTGGTCTTTGCTGTGTTTTTGGTACTTCACTGTGTGAGCAGCCATCCCACTCGCTGGTGGTGACTCAGATGATGGTTTGAGGGTTGGGGGGGGCAGTGATGTTCACTTCCTAGAAACTCTCTAGGTCCCCACCCCCAGATGCCGCCTTGGGAAGGGGAGGCACCAGCCTCAGCAACAGCAGGCTCCCGCTGGGGGGTCCAAGAGCAGGGCCGACTCTTAAGTGTCCCCTCCCTGCCTGCCCTCCATGCTCTGCTGCACCACTGCGCACTGACAAGCGGGGCAAGCCTGGGAGGGACTGTCTCTACATGTTAGATGTACATGACTTTGAGTCTGTGAGGCAAGTTAAATTATGAGAGTTCGGTGACTAGTATTTAATGCTGACCTACTGTTATAAAGTATTCTATATTTATACGACTTCAGAGACTCTTCTGGACTAGCACACCCTCCCTTCAGGGTCTGACATCCAGTGCCAGCCCCCCAAGCATGGGGCAGGTTTGCATATTTATTTGTCTGTTCATTAGGCTTCTGTGTCTGGGATCCTGTTAAGGTTTTAGGATGCCTTCAATACATTAGTTTTTTGAAATAAAAATGTTTCCTATATGTTTGGTGTCATCGCCTCCATCCTGCTGCTGCCAGGTCTTGGAGCCTTACAGGCTGAGGCCAGGCACATGGGGCAAAGGAGCACTTGAGGAGCACATCTAATACTCATTAACGCGGCTGCCCCTGTACCCACAGGGAAGGGGGTCAAGGTTGAAGCGCCTAGGACTTGTGCTGGTGGTTTCGGAGCAAAGCCTTTCAAGCCCTTTCTCGTCTCTGTCATTACAAGGCAGGAGTAGTGGAAAGAGGAGGCTGAGCCCTGGAGGTGGGAGGAAGGTGGGTGGTGGAGGCCAAGAGCTGTTTCAGCCTCCTGACTCTACTTCAGGGCACTCTGCCCACTGCCTTGTGCCCCCTTCCTGAAAGTGGGGTCCCAAATGATGGTGAGATCCCCATCTCTGCAGCAGGTAAACCCCAGGCCCTTAAAATAGAAGATCCCCCTAGAAGAGGCTGAGAAGCTTGGAACATTCCTCATGTCTGCAGAGCCCACTGAACCCAAGGAAGCAGTCAATGCCCGGCCAGGAAGGGGGAATCTTGAGGCCAGGTCCACCTCAGTCCCCAGGCCATCTGCAGTGGCTCATGACCTGGCTGGCAGTCACTGCACTTGATTATCTTTACCTTGTTACCTGGTGGTCAAGGAGTAACAGGAAAGACGGCTGGATGGGTTCTGGTTCTAAAACAGTTTCCTTCCTCAAATCCAAGGTGTTCAGCACAGGATGGGGCAGGTGCCTCAGGAATCCTCCAGTGAGGTGAGTGGTGGGTCATGATTGTAGCAGGGCCGACTCTTAAGTGTCCCCTCCCTGCCTGCCCTCCATGCTCTGCTGCACCACTGCGCACTGACAAGCGGGGCAAGCCTGGGAGGGACTGTCTCTACATGTTAGATGTACATGACTTTGAGTCTGTGAGGCAAGTTAAATTATGAGAGTTCGGTGACTAGTATTTAATGCTGACCTACTGTTATAAAGTATTCTATATTTATACGACTTCAGAGACTCTTCTGGACTAGCACACCCTCCCTTCAGGGTCTGACATCCAGTGCCAGCCCCCCAAGCATGGGGCAGGTTTGCATATTTATTTGTCTGTTCATTAGGCTTCTGTGTCTGGGATCCTGTTAAGGTTTTAGGATGCCTTCAATACATTAGTTTTTTGAAATAAAAATGTTTCCTATATGTTTGGTGTCATCGCCTCCATCCTGCTGCTGCCAGGTCTTGGAGCCTTACAGGCTGAGGCCAGGCACATGGGGCAAAGGAGCACTTGAGGAGCACATCTAATACTCATTAACGCGGCTGCCCCTGTACCCACAGGGAAGGGGGTCAAGGTTGAAGCGCCTAGGACTTGTGCTGGTGGTTTCGGAGCAAAGCCTTTCAAGCCCTTTCTCGTCTCTGTCATTACAAGGCAGGAGTAGTGGAAAGAGGAGGCTGAGCCCTGGAGGTGGAGGAAGGTGGGTGGTGGAGGCCAAGAGCTGTTTCAGCCTCCTGACTCTACTTCAGGGCACTCTGCCCACTGCCTTGTGCCCCCTTCCTGAAAGTGGGGTCCCAAATGATGGTGAGATCCCCATCTCTGCAGCAGGTAAACCCCAGGCCCTTAAAATAGAAGATCCCCCTAGAAGAGGCTGAGAAGCTTGGAACATTCCTCATGTCTGCAGAGCCCACTGAACCCAAGGAAGCAGTCAATGCCCGGCCAGGAAGGGGGAATCTTGAGGCCAGGTCCACCTCAGTCCCCAGGCCATCTGCAGTGGCTCATGACCTGGCTGGCAGTCACTGCACTTGATTATCTTTACCTTGTTACCTGGTGGTCAAGGAGTAACAGGAAAGACGGCTGGATGGGTTCTGGTTCTAAAACAGTTTCCTTCCTCAAATCCAAGGTGTTCAGCACAGGATGGGGCAGGTGCCTCAGGAATCCTCCAGTGAGGTGAGTGGTGGGTCATGATTGTCACTGCCGCTGACTGTGCGCAGACTGTGCTACACTAAACAGCAGAAGGGCACACTCCAGGTGAGGCAGCTATGAACGTGTGCAGGTGCCAACACCCCCACTGAGTGGTGGGGTCCACGTTCCCTAGCCTTGAACCTGAGGAATGATGTGTGGTGACTGCCTGGACCGACGCAATGTGGCGGGGTGACACTGTGGACTTGCAGAGCTGGGTCACAGGCAGCTTTAGCCTGTTGGGACGTGTGCTCTTGGCACTCAGCTACCATGCTCTGGTGGAGCCCAGGCAACCCCTGGAGGGGCACCCGGCCCACAGCCAGTCAGGCACACACAAGTGAGCAGACCTGCCCCTCCAGCCCGTAGGCAATTCTGGGTGGTCTGTTATCCAGTCTTGGGACTGGAACAGCAGGCTCCCTCATTTAATCCTTCTCTATGAAGCATGCACTGTCACTAATTCCATTAAAAATAAGGAAATGAAGCGCTTAGTCACTTGCCCCAGGTCACAGACATCACGAAGGAGCTGGGGAGGGAATAGGTGCAGGCAACTGGCCTCTTGAGCCCACGCGCTTCTTCCCACGGCTGCAGAACCTGGGTGCTACCTGGGCCTCTGGCCTTCTAGGCCTGGCCTTGCTGGTGCCTCAAGCCAGCCTCCTGGACAAGCTTCTGCCCAGGGAAAGTTCCTGCCTGTAGTCTCTCCACCAACCAGGATACAGAGTATGCTTAGCTGCAAGCCTTTCCTCCAGCCCAAGATCCGCTCAGTTGCACTATCACTGGGTCCCCGTCTTGGCCAGCCACCATCATCAGGACCCTGGCCACCCTGTTTTGACTCCAGAGGTTGAGTGATAAATTCCACCCTCACTAGCTGGCATCGCTGAAGCTATGCTATAGGAACGCTACTGCTCCATCTGGTCCAGTTCTAAAACCCAGACAGGAGAAAACTTAAGAGTGCCCCGAACCAGAGGCGTGGCCCCAAAGCTACCAACCCATGTTTCACCCATGGGGTCTCCCAACAACCTGGGGAAGCTGCTGGCCAAGATCTGGGGTGCACAGATGAGGCAGTGCCCCATTTCTTCTAGAAGACATGGTGGGAAAGCAGCTCCTCCCGGAGGCCAGGTTCCCGGGGAACAGACCACTGGATGGGCTGGAATGGTCGAGTCCAAAGCCCTGTGGTTTATTGGGGGCTGGGGCCAAGTGGACTGTGCACGGATCGGGGGCTATGTGTCACAGTCTTCGGGGATGGCAGCCGTGATGATAAGCGAGGGCTCCATGACGCCCGCGCCCGCGAAGCTCTCCTCCGCACACAGTCTCTGGCCAGGGAGCTGGGAGGCCAGGCTGCCATGGGCCAGTGACTCCACGATGACCTCCGCTGAGCCCACCTCCAAGTCGGGGGGCGGCTGGAGCGCCACCACCACCATCTTCTCGTCCTCAATGACCAAGTTCCGGAGCTTGCGCTGCCTGGGGTTTAGTTCTCCACCCGGTCATGGATCTCCATGTGCCTCCGCAGGTGGGCCTAGGGGTTAGGGGGACTCAGGCTGGGTGCAGAGGGAGGAGGGTTCAGGGGCCCGAAGGGGCAGGAGGGGTCAAGCCAGCCCCCGGCCTACCTGCCGGGTGAACTTGTAGCCGCATTCAGTGCACTCGAACTTCCTGACCCCCTTGTGTCTCCTCACGTGCACGCGCAGCTGCTCCACAGCTACAGGAGGGAAGGGCCAGGGTTAGGGGAGGGAGGAAGTTGGGGGGCTCAGCCCTGCCAGGTTCTTGGGTGGCACCCTGAAGTCACTACTGCCTGGGGCCCTCGGGAGCTTCCACCCACTCCCTGCTGGCAAGAGGGTTTTGCCAAGGAATGTGTGACAGCCACTGACCACCTCTCCCAGGGAGCCCCTCCAGCTCTGACCAGGGGAAAGGGCCTAGCCCTCTCTACGCCCAGAGTAGGGCAGGGCGATGGCCTAACACAGGCCCAGGTACCTTTGAAGGTCTTCCCACAGATCTGGCAAAAGTGGGGCCGGCCCTCCTGGTGGCGGCTGGCCACGTGCCTCAGCAGGGGCCCCTTCTCTGTGAAGCGCTGCTCGCAGAACTCACAGCTGAAGGGCCTCTCACCAGTATGGGTGCGGTTGTGCTTGTCCAGGCTGGCTGTGGGGACAAGGAGAAGGGCTCAGCCTCCAGGCCTCAGCCCCGGGATGGGGAGGGGCTGGCCTGCCTTACCTTGGGTGCGGAAGGTCTTGCCACAGAGGTGGCACTGGAAGGGCTTCTCGCCCGTGTGCGTGCGCAGGTGCATGTTGAGATTGGCCTTCTGGGTGAAGGCATGGCTGCAGAACTCACAGACGTATGGCCGCTCATTCCTGTCCAGGTGGGGACACAGGCGTCACCAAAAGAAACAGTCCCCTTGGTGCCCCTGCAGCTGGGAACACGCCTCATCCCAGAGCCAAGGAAACAGGCCAGGCTGAGGCCAGCCTGCCTGAGCTGTGAGAACAGACTTGGGCTGCCCGGGAAAAGAGGGCATGAGGTCCATCAGGGAGCCACGGGACACCAGGACTCTGCCCAGGGAGGCCCAGAGCCTCGTCCTGCCTGAATCCCCGCCCACAGCCTGCCTGCCTGGCAAGCCCACAGCCTGCCTGCCTGGCAAGCTGCCTCATCCCTCAGGTCCTTCCCTCCAGAAAGGCTGCAGACTTTGGACACAGGCGGGGGCACTCTGGCCCCTGTGAGTGGCAGCAGGGCCAGGCCTGGGGAGGACAGGGCAGGGAGGACGGTCCCACCTGTGCTTGGCCTTGATGTGCATCTGCAAGCCATTCCGGCTGGAAGCCCGGTGCCCGCACTCCTCGCACACAAACAGCTTCTCCCCACGGTGCTTGAACGCCTCATGCAGCTGCAGCTCCGTCCGGGACAGGAAGCACTTGGCACAGGTGGGACACTAAGGGACAGAGTGAGCAAGGCCAAAGTGAGGAGCAGGGCCGCCCTGGAGTCCCTGCCCTGGGAAACCGCACAGCCTGCCCACTCTAGACCAGCCACACCGCCTCCCTGAGCTGGCTCTTGGCATCGCGGCAGGCCTGGCCCCCATCCTTGGTGCGGCCTGGCACTTACCGCGTGGGGCTTGGGGGCTCCGTGAAGCTTGATCATGTGGCTCTGCAGGTCCTTCTTCTGCATGAACTGCTGGGAGCAGGAGGAGCACTGCAAGACAGCTCACAGTCACCTCAGAAGCCGCCAACACCACTGGAAGCCGGGTCACCCCAGGGCTATTAGGGCAGGAACCCGGAGGCAGGGCCCAGCCTGAGATGCTCGGCCTCGACCAGGTGTAAAGGTAACACCCCTGCGAAGGCTGAGGTTGTCCTCCAGTGACGGAATCCTGCCCAAAGACACAGGAGCACTGGGCAGGTAGGGAGGGGAGGCCAGGACACCGTCCCACATGAAGGGCTAGGCGAGGCGGGTCGGGGGGAGATCCTGGGGCTGCCCCTTGGCCTCCAGCCTTGGGGACAGGCTGAGCCTGACCTTGTAGGGCATCTCTCCCGTGTGGGAACCATGTGCACCCGCAGCTCCATCCTCCGGCGGAATGTCTCCTGGCACACGGAGCACGTGAAGACCTGGCAGCGTGAGGGGCAGGCGGGGACTGGCGTCACCGGGGGGAGGGCCTCTGCCCAGGCTTCCACTCACTGCTGGCAAGGGTTTGCCCAAGGGAGTGGGGGTGCTAGGGTGGGAGAGGGCAACACATAGGCTGCTTGCCTGACCGTGACCATCGCTGAGTGCTGCAAGCCCACCACGCCAGGCTGGGAGTCAGACCAGGGACAAAGGCTGAATGGCCTCACCTGTGACCCCCACCCTGACTGGTGACCAGCCTCTAGGAAGCAGGGTTTAGCCCACCAGGGGGGTGGGGGGAGGTGGCCAGGTGGCCTTACTCAGCAGTTACCCCCCTTCTCCAAAGCCCAAGAACCCAGGCAGGCAAACCCAAGATACCTCCTGCAGTGTCCCTTCTGGGCTTGTCCCTTCTGCTCTCGGTACCTGTGTCCCCAGTGTCATACCAGGGAAAGGACCAATGACATCCAAGGACCCTGCGGGCCTCGGGTCTACAGTCCGGTCAGGCCAGTCCCCTGGGGGCCCTCCCCAATAGAAGAGAGACAGAAGCCTGCGCACCTGCCCAGCAGGACCCCAGGGGGCCCTCAGGTACCTGTTCTGAGCGGTTCATGCAGTTCCGGGCTTCATGCTCCAAGAGGTTCTCCTTCCGGAAGTAACACTTCCCACATTTGGGACACTCAAAGGGTTTCTCCCCAGTGTGTTTCCTGCTGGGAGAAGCCACGGGGTGTGGAGGCTGAGTGGACTCACTGCCCTGCCTCACACAGGGCCCACTCTGGCACCTCTGCTGACAGTGCTGAGCTGCCCGCGCTGACACCTGAGGCTCTCCACGTGGCTGGTGAAGCTGTGGGGTGCATCCAGAAACCCTCCTCCCTCCCGGAGACTCCGCAAGGGAGGGGACAGCTCCCCACTGTAGAGGACACCCCGGAACCACAGGCCTCTGGGAGGCCCAGCTGCAGTATCTCTCCAAAGCAGAAATAACCTCTGGGCCCCGATTCCCTGGAGAAACTTCTCAGCCTGCCTCGGACTTCTGTGAGCTTGGCCTTCGAAACTATGGCCACAATCTGACCACCTCGCCTGGCCTCCGGGCTACCACCCAGTGCAGCCGCGCCATCTCCAGGCCACTGCCTGGGCCTCCTACCTGGCCCTGTGCTCCACGCAGGCCTCCCAACAAGTTTTCACTTTAGGAGTCAGATGGACCCTCAAGGATAACCAAATCTCATCACCTTACACAACCTTCTAACACTTAATCTGGCCCCAAGAAAGGCCTGTTGCTGCCCCTTACCTTGCTGCCTCCCTCCCACCCCAGAGCCCGTGTTCCAGCTCCTCTCCAGCCCAGAGCTGCTCCTCAGCCATCTGCAAGCTTCCTCACTTCCTCTGAACCTGCTGGGTAGTCTCCTGTTTTAACAATTGCAACCTGACCCGACCCTCAACTCCCCAGGTCCCCCTCCCCAGCCCTCCTATCCATTTTTGTTTTTTTTTTCCCATGGCACTTCTAGCCCTTCAGCACACTGCAGAGTCTCTTATCTGGTCGTTCAGGGTCTCACCGCCCTGCTGGAAGGCAAGCTCCACAAGGCCCCTTTGTTCTGTTCATGAAGGTATCTGAAGTGCCCAGCCACCTGGCAGACAACTCACTGAATGAACTAAGTGAACCCTGACCTCAGAGCCCGGAATGGTGTGGAAAGAACACTGACAGCCTGCCACAGGCACTCTTCTCTCATCCCTGCTGATACACTGACTGTCCCCCACCCACAAGACCTCAGTTAGCACCTCAGCTGGCACCCCCTCCTAGTTCTTAGGTCAGTCCAGTGGCCTGCAACATAAGATGAGGAAGGGGCTGGTACCTGCACCCAAGTTTCACACTAGGGAGTGTACAGGCAGACACAGGTCACCCCAGGGTGACTGGCCCAAAGGCTCCACTAGCAGCAGCTGCCCCCAGAGCAGGGAGAGCAAGGGGCCTCTGTCCTCAGTTACAACTCCATTCAGTCACCAGGGGCCTCTGAGAGTGTTGTAGTGAGAAAACGTGCATGGCCCAGCCTGGCTTGGCAAGACATCTGTCTGGGGCTGAAGAAGGGCAGGAGGGAAAGGCGCATCGCCTAGCTGCCCTCCCAGCAGGCCCTACGAAGAGCAAGGCCACAGGAGCAGTGCCTTCCACAAGGATGCGTGGGATGATGGAAATACTCTAATACTCCACATCCAAGCTATGGCCTTCGCTCAGCAGCTGGGGCTGCAAGTAGCTACTGAGCACTTGAAATGAAGCTAGCATGACTTAGGAACTAAACTTATTTAATTTTAATTACTTTTAAGTTAAAATAGCTTCCTGTGGAATCTGATTACCTTTGAGAAATGGAGTATCTCCTGCCAGATCAGTAAACAAGGATGTCACAGGCACCAGTCATTGCAGCCCTCCAAGGAGAGCCAGTGAGACCTAAGGGAACTCAGGAGAAGAATGCCTGCTATCTGCAGCCATCAAAAGGCAGCCACTTCCTGAGGTGAGCCCCAACAACACTCAAGATGTGGAAAAACACAGCATACTTGGCCCAGATAGCTGAGGTGCATATCCAAGGAGTTCAGTGCGCCCAGAAGCTTACATCTTCCCATACATAGAAAAATGCACAATTCCTTAACTTGGGTTATCTGGTTTTCTTTAACAATAATCTTTTGATGTTCAGACTATATACCCTTGTTTTCAAAAATTTCTATATAACCTGGCTCCTCCCTTCACTTCCTCAGAGCAGTTCTCTCAGGATTACTTGAGATGCTGCTGCCTGAATAAAACATATTCCCACTGAATAAAACATAACTCTCAACTTTTAGGTTGCGATTATTTTTTAAGTCAACACGTTACTGGACACAGCAGCTTTTGACAAAGGGTCCCTAGTGCTCCACCGACACCTGAGACTTAACCTGTCTGCAGAAACGCAGGTGGCACCCACCCTACTGATGGACATCTTAGCCCCAGGCCCACGATGCCAGGCTTCAGTAACACCAAGTGGTCAGGCCTCAGCCACAGCATGGGCCCTCAGGCTGCTCTCTCCTCCTCAGGAGAAGCCTGCTGGAGGTCAAGGTCCACAGTGGGTGAAGCCTGATTTAACAACTGCTTCAAGCTGCTTCAATCCTGTTAGACTCTTTGTGACCCCATGGACTGTGGCCAGCCAGGCTCCTCTGTCCATGGGATTCTCCAGGCAAGAATACTGGAGTGGGTTGCCAAGCCCTTCTCCAGGCGATCTTCTGTCTCTTACGTCTCCTACATCGGCAGGCGGGTTCTTTACCACTAGCACCAGCTGGGTGTCCCCAAGCCCGCTCCCAGCAGAGAGCTCACAGGAGGGGGAGGAAGAAGGAAGCCATCCAATGTCAGAGTCTCATTCCCCAATGGTCAGAGGATACCAATGCCAGGCACTGTGTGGGTCTGAGATGGCACCCCAGCCCCCCTACGTGAGCCGCAAGTGGGGAGCGCAGGCCCCCTCCCCCAACACGGGAACAGCAGATGGGAAAAAAAAATAGAAAAACAGAACGTTTACCTGTTGTGGACTTTTAGGTAATATTTGCTGAGGAACTTTTTATGACATGTGGGGCATTCAACTGGCACCGCTGTACCTTTTCTGTTCTCAGCAGGCTCGGCTGCCAGGGAACCTGCGCTCCGGGCCGGCTCGGCAGCACAGGGCTTGCTGATTACGTTTGCTTTCCTCTTGCTCGGCATAGTCTCAGTTTCAGAATCATAATCGCCATCCCCGTCGTCCTCAACTTGAACCACCACCTCCCACTAGAGCAGAAGAGGCAGCAGGAGGGGGTGAGGTCACCAAACTGAATCAGCAGGGATTCTGGGGATGGGTCTACAGGGTGGCCAGCTCCATCTGGTTTCATCCCAAGTCCCAACCCAGGCCTGTCCCTGGACGCGTCCGTTCCTTCCTCAGTGCCTGTTCCCTTCAAGGTGCCAAGGCAGCAGCAACATCCCAATCCCAGGTTTGAGGGCAGGAGCTCTGTTTGTGGGTAACTGGAAGTCCGCCTGGATTTCACTTCCCTGGGGAAACACCTAATGCCGCCCACGTCCTCCCCAGGAAGCTGCCAACCACAGACACAACTGGCAGGAAGGTCAGCCTGAGGCTGTGGGATGGGGCTGGCTTCCTGCATTTGGAGATATCACATCCAACTCTGCAACCCCATGGACTGTAGTAGCCCGTCAGGCTCCTCTGTTCATGGGATTTCCCAGGCAAGAATAGTGGAGTGGGTTGCCATTTCCTTCTCCAGGAGAGCTTTCTGATCCAGGGATTGAACCCACATCTCCTGCCTTGACAGGCAGATTTTTTACCACTGCCGCACCTGGGAAGCCCTGTATTTGGAGAAAGCTGTTCTAAACCCACAAAACAGACTGTACCTTTGGGTCCAGATTACCCCTGAAAAGTATCAGTCCCTTCTCCCCATCTCCCCTTCTCCAACACCCTGAGCACAGTACCTCATTAGTCCCGCCCTGCAGCTGGACACCTTCAGCTTCGAAGGGCCTTGGGGGCACTTTGCAATCCTCAGGCTCCTTGTCCCCAGAGGGACAGAGCTTCAGGGCCTGCTTGAGTTTCCCACGGAGAAAGGACGGGCTCTCACTCTGAGCAGGGAGGCCAAGCCGGGGCCTCTGGGGGCTGAGACTACCGCTGACATCCGGATCCCTGGGGATTTGACCCAGAGTCCTTGAAACTTCCTCCTTCTCCACACCCGCAGACTCCTTGAGGTGGCTGTTCACATCCCGGGGGGCAGGTTTCCCAAGCCCACTCTGGCCACTTGTTGGCTGTCCCACCGAGGCTTTGGGCTTGAAGCTCTGGCACAACTCCACAGCCTCTGGCACTCGCAACTCCCTGGCTGCCAGGAGCACCTGATCCCGGTTCCCCGAGGTAAGGGCGAGGTGGCCGGTGTAGAAAAAGTCCAGCAGGAGGCCAAAGATCTCGGCAAAGCCCGCAGGGAGGACGACACTGCCCCCTGAGCCATCCCCGTAGAGGCTCTGGAAGAAATGGCTGCAGCAGGCAAGAACACTCCAGTGTGCCTTGAACACCAGGCCCCCCACATCCAGGGTGGCATCGCAGTACTGGCCCCGCTCCCGCTGCTTGTTGAGCTCCTGCAGAACCCTCACGCTGTGCTGGACGAATGAGCCGTCCATGGTCCCTCTGAAGGGAAGAAACACGGCAGTGACACTGACCAGTCCAACCCAGAGGCAGCAAGAGAAAGGCCCTGGAGCTGAGACCAGGGTAAAGGGAGACAGATTCTATTCATTCATGTTTATTACAACCAGGACTTAGATGAAGGTTAGAAAGTGCAAGCTGAGGCAGGAAGGGACTGAAGCCTCCCTGGGGGCGGGGTCCAAGCAAACCAGGCCATATTGGGGGTGGGCAGAGTGTGGGTGCCGGGGGTGCGGGAGGACTGGGTGGGGACACAGTCGGGAAAGGGTGCTGGTAGGAGGAAATCAAAAGTTTGGGAAAAGAGGCGATGAATCAGGGCGAACTTATCAGCCTGGCACAGAGAGAGGGCCGGAGGCAGGGGAGGACAGTGGCTGCAGACAGGTGAGAGGAACCCACGCCGCGCCCACACGTCTCGAGCAGCCGGGCGGAAGGCGGCCGCGGTCACACTCCATCAGCAGTCACGGCGGCCCACAGCGCCCCCTCCCTCGTCCCTTGCCCCTCGACCTCCTCACCCTGGCCCATGCTCCCTACGCCTACCCCTCCAACCCCGAGCCAGATGGCCCATACAACCCCACTGACCAACTGCCCCGGCCGTACGTGCCCGGCGAAAGTGCAGAGACGCCGCCGTCGCCGCCGCCGGACGTGACGTCAGGGTGCGCCGGCCGGGGCGGGACGCCTCGGGGGCGCAGGCCTTTACCTCCGAATCCAGCCCCTGGAGGCGGTACCACACAGATAGCAGCCAATGGGATGGAGAGAGAGGCAGGACCAGTCCAGTTCCTCCCGCCCCCCGGCATTGGGCCCGCCTCCCTGGGTTGCCTAGCAACGCCAAGCGGGCCTTTAGGTCTCTGCCGGGCTAGGAGTCCGGAGGTTCCGCCTGCGGTTAGCAGGGCCGCACAGCGCCCTGAGGCTTGAAGAGGCAGCGCTCTACCGTCGCCCTAGAGAGGAAGCGCAACGAAGACGCCCATTTCACTTTTTTATTGGCAGCCGGCGCAGCCCGGACTGAGCACTCCCGTGGGCTTACACTTCGCACGCCAAGGCTGAGGAGCCTCCAGGACACCCCAGGTCCTGGACGCCCCCCGCCCCCCCCGCCCCCCTGGTCCTGGACGCCCCCGTTCCACCTTCGCCCCTGAGTCCGCCCCGCCAGGCTTGACCATGCCCGATCCAGTAGTCAGGTGGAACCACAGCGCCTGGTGTAGTCCTGGATGGAGGCCTGGAAGTGCTCTGTGCTGTTGAGGTCCGGGCGGCACAGAATCACGTAGCACTTGGGGAGGAAATAACCGCTGAAGCCGCCACTCAAGCTGCTCAGCATGGCCAGCGCGTTGACCGCGGGCAGATACTTGCCCTGATAGACAGTGGCCATGGTGAAGAAGGCGATCCAGGACACGAAGTTGAGGAGCAGGCTGAAGGTGACACATTTGGCCTCGTTGTAATTCTCTGGCAGGTCCTTGCCCAGGTAGCTGCAGGCAAAGGCGCTGACCGAGAGGAGGCCATTGTAGGTAACAGCCAGCATGAAGCCCAGTGAGTTAGCCTCTGTGCAGCCTAGCACTACCAGTTGAGGGAAGTGCTTGTATTCCCTGGTCGGCAGTGGGGTCCACACTGCAAGCCAAATTAGGCAGATAAGCAGCTGGATTGTTGAGCTGATCATCACAAATAGGCCAGCACCATGGTTTTGGACCCATGCACGGAAGAAGGTGGGTAACCTGGCAGAAAACTTAAAGATGAAGACAAGTTGGAAGGAGCGGACCATCAGGCAGGACAGGAAGATGGCAAAACCGAGGGAAAAGAGGCCTTGGCGAAGTAAGCACGTGGGCAGTGTGGGCTCCCCAAAGAAGCCATAGAGGCCCCAAGTCCCCCCTGCCAGGGAGCCCAGCATGAGGAAGCACAATCGGCCCCCAGCTGACCTCACCACAGGGGTGTCTAGGTGCCAGGCAAACAGGCCAGCAGTCCCAGCCACCACCAGCAGCAGCAGCGTATTAGCCGCCAGCAGTACCAAAGAGACTGGCTCGTACCACGTCAAAAACACCACAGTGCGTGGGAAGCAAGTCTGGCTTCTCTCAGGTGCCCACTCTTCTTTCCCACAAGGCCGGCATCTATAGGGGTCTGGAAGAGATGGTGGAGAGGGTTCCTGAGAGCCAGGTAAGGACAGCAGGAAAGGGAGGCTGTACAACCCTTGCACTGGAAAAGCCCCTGATACTGGGAAGGATTGAGGGCAGGAGGAAAAGGGGGCAACAGAAGGTGAGATGATTGGATGGCATCATCGACTCAATGGACATGGTGGTGGTGGATTAGTCTCTAAGTCGTGTCCAGCTCTTGCAACCTCTTGGTCTGTAGCCTGCCAGGCTTCTCAGATCCATGAGATTGACCAACTCCAAAAGACAGAGGAAGGCAAGGACAGGGAAGCTTGGCGTGCTACAGTCCACAGGGTCACAAAGAGTCAGACACGACTTAGTGACTGCACAACAACAACCCTGCAAGGTGCTGGTGGGGCTGTAGCTGGGCTCTGCCAGGTGCAGCAAGATAAGGGTAGCCCTGAAAGTGCCTAGGCCATGTGTTTCCTTAATATGCCTGTGTTAATTACAGATCATGGAGACACTTGGGTCAGTTCTGTGTGACTCCTGATCCCAGAAAGAGTTGGCAAGCCAAGAGGTCATAGAGAGGGCCTTACCCTGTAACTCCGCCTGCACCGCCCTGAGGCTGTGATCCAGGGCAAGCAGCCAGCCACAAAGGGAGCCCTAAAGGAAGGGCATTTTCATCTCTTCTAGGGCTCTCTCCCTAGCCAAATCCACCTTCTTGAGCTGCCACTCTGTGGTTTCTCTGAGTTGAGTTGATTCCCTCAGTATGGAGGAGATGCATTCCCACTCCCACCAAGATGGTAAAAAGAAGGCATGTGGCCCCTGGAGTCCAGCTCTGGGCTGAGCCCCTTAGCTACCTCTGTCTGCCCTCTGCCCTTGACCTTGCATCGTGGGATGGAAGAACGTTTTGTCCTGTCGCAGACACACTAGTGTCTGCATTCAAGCCAAGCTGTTCAAGGCACTGCACGGTCAATAGATGAGATTTCATACAGATAAAATGGGAAGAAAAAAGAAAAGAAAAAAAAAGGACAATATGGGAGGGTACAAAGGGAATGAAACTCATCTGTTTGGATAAAGATGCTGAGTTTAGGATAAAATTGTCTCTGTAGGTGCTGGGTTTGGAGCTCTCTTAAAAAGAACACAGCTAGATATGAGGCCGTCAACTGCTTGTTTCTTTCTGCTTGATCAGAACTCATGTCTGGTGGAAGGTGTCCTCCAAACTGTCCCTAACTGGCAGCAAAGTGACCAGGGCCCTGGTTCTGCATACATGTGGCCCAAGGGAGGTGCTTCCGTTTGTTCTACAGGTCCTAGGAGTGCTGGTGGTTCATCCACTCATCAGTGGTCACTCACCACTCTTATTGAGGAAGGTCCCAGCCTCACAGGGCACACACTCAAAGCAGCAATGGTGGAAACCTATGATCACTCTCTGGTGGCCTTCAGGACAGTCCCTGGAACACACAGACGTAGGCACCTGCAAGAAGCCATGGTGTTCTGAAGCCATGTGGAAATGCTCATGTCAAGGGACCCTCACACATGGGATGGAAAAGGGGGTCTCTGGACATCTGCCCTCACAGCTCACTCCCAGAGCAGAGGCCTTGGTCATGTGAACCAGCAGCAACTGGGCATCTGTCTTTCTGAGCCCTGGGAGCTTCCCTAGCAGGGCTGGGGAGAGCCATTGCAGCCTGGTACCCGGGATCCAACCTCGTGTTCTGTGTGAGCTGTCAGCACTGCCCCCAGGCTGCCCATCAGGCAGTCACATGGTGAGTGACCACGTCCCTGTTACCTGGTTGTCGTTTCCATGCCACCGGATTTTGGTCGTATTTATGTCCAGCGACACTGAAAATGGAGAGGAGGAGCCGATGACCCTGAAGGTCCAGTTGGAGCCGCTCCAGTCCCAGGCAATTATGTCATAGTTGCTGAGGGTATTGCCATCGTCATTAAATGTCACAGTGTTTTTGTGTAAAAGGAACTTCACCTTGCGGATCTGCTCCAGAAGCTGAAACAAATGGGGATGACAGAGCTGGTGCCAATGACACCAGCTGCTCCTCCTGGGTCCTTTCAGACCCAGATGGCCCAGGAAGCAAGTGCATGGGGCCTTGCTAAGCTTCTACCTGGGGCATTTCAGCCTGCCTGGAAGTTCTGGTCCCTTCCTCAGCCCCCCTTCCCTCCTAGGAGGCCCCTTGACCCTCCTAACCAGCCTCCTGAGTGAGAGAAGTCTAACAAGGCAGCCCTTTGCAGAGCTTTCAAGCCCTGGATCAGACCTGGTGGAGCTGCAGCTCAGAGAAGACAAAGACGAGCCTCAGAGAAAGGATCAGCCTCTAGAGGTCAGCCTTTGCCTTCCACCCCCAGCAGTTAGGGTGGCTGAAGAGTAACCACACTGCCTGCCTTAGGAAGGCAGACAGTGGGTGCCAGTGGCTGGTAAGTGCCTTACCTGCCAGGGATAGACCCGGCCCCTCGAACAGGCTCCAGAGGAGCAGCCCAGGAGCTGGTGGAGGCCATGGGCCACGGAGTAGACAGCCTGGTACGCATTGTAGGCAGAGCTCATGGAGAACTCTGCTAGCGTGGGCATCGCCTGTGCCGTGAAAGCCCAGCATTCTGTGCACAGCTGGTTGCTGCTGCACCAGGAGCCCTGGGAGCAAGGCCTGAGAACTCCTTTGTCGGCCTGGACATAAGCCTCTTCAAACTCCTTCAGGCCAGGGACATGCATGTGCGGGATGGCCACGCCCAGCACTGTGCCGATGCCCTGGATCCCAGGCAAGCTGCTGATGTGACTAGAGATGGCCCAGTCTTCTGTGGCGATCCACACCTTGGCAGTCAGTTTGGCCAGCACCACGGATTCAAAGAACACCCTGGCCAGCTGTTTGCCGGAGTAAACCACTACGACGGTGGTCCTGGCTTGGACCAGGCAGCGTATCATGCTCTGCATCCGCTCGTCGCCCGGTTGGGCAGAAAAAGGCACAATGTCCCTGAAGGCAATACAGATGCCCTGCCGGGTGACCTGGTACTCCAGCTCCTGTATCCCTACCTCCCCGTAGTCACCTTCGCCACCCACGATGGAGATCCAAACCCACCCGAACCTCTGCAGCAGCAGCACCAAGATGTCCACCTGGTGCCTATCACTGGAGATGGTGCGCAGAAAAGAGGGGTAGAGCCGCCTCGCGTTGAGCACCATGCTGCTGGCTCCGTAGCTGACCTGTGGAGTTCAGTTCAGGTTCAGTGGCATCAGCCTCAACTGAGGGCCCCCCAGGGCCAGCCCTGTTCTTGGTGCAGGGACATGGGAGCAGGAGGGGAGGGAGAAGGGGGATGGAGATGAGGTCCTGGCCTGAGGTCTCAAGCAGAGCACTGCTAAGTTACCCATGGATAAGGGGCAGGTCCCCAGAGAGAATTCTGTGAGAGGGAGACCCTGGTCTGTGGACAAAGTGAACGCAACCTGCAAGCAGTGAGTGAAATGGTATATGTGTGGGGCCCTCCAGGGACTTCCACTTGGCTGGAAAACTGGAGGGCAGATCCAGGAAGGAGAGTATGAACCTTCCACCCCCAGCAGTTAGGGTGGCTGAAGAGTAACCACACTGCCTGCCTTAGGAAGGCAGACAGTGGGTGCCAGTGGCTGGTAAGTGCCTTACCTGCCAGGGATAGACCCGGCCCCTCGAACAGGCTCCAGAGGAGCAGCCCAGGAGCTGGTGGAGGCCATGGGCCACGGAGTAGACAGCCTGGTACGCATTGTAGGCAGAGCTCATGGAGAACTCTGCTAGCGTGGGCATCGCCTGTGCCGTGAAAGCCCAGCATTCTGTGCACAGCTGGTTGCTGCTGCACCAGGAGCCCTGGGAGCAAGGCCTGAGAACTCCTTTGTCGGCCTGGACATAAGCCTCTTCAAACTCCTTCAGGCCAGGGACATGCATGTGCGGGATGGCCACGCCCAGCACTGTGCCGATGCCCTGGATCCCAGGCAAGCTGCTGATGTGACTAGAGATGGCCCAGTCTTCTGTGGCGATCCACACCTTGGCAGTCAGTTTGGCCAGCACCACGGATTCAAAGAACACCCTGGCCAGCTGTTTGCCGGAGTAAACCACTACGACGGTGGTCCTGGCTTGGACCAGGCAGCGTATCATGCTCTGCATCCGCTCGTCGCCCGGTTGGGCAGAAAAAGGCACAATGTCCCTGAAGGCAATACAGATGCCCTGCCGGGTGACCTGGTACTCCAGCTCCTGTATCCCTACCTCCCCGTAGTCACCTTCGCCACCCACGATGGAGATCCAAACCCACCCGAACCTCTGCAGCAGCAGCACCAAGATGTCCACCTGGTGCCTATCACTGGAGATGGTGCGCAGAAAAGAGGGGTAGAGCCGCCTCGCGTTGAGCACCATGCTGCTGGCTCCGTAGCTGACCTGTGGAGTTCAGTTCAGGTTCAGTGGCATCACCTCAACTGAGGGCCCCCCAGGGCCAGCCCTGTTCTTGGTGCAGGGACATGGGAGCAGGAGGGGAGGGAGAAGGGGGATGGAGATGAGGTCCTGGCCTGAGGTCTCAAGCAGAGCACTGCTAAGTTACCCATGGATAAGGGGCAGGTCCCCAGAGAGAATTCTGTGAGAGGGAGACCCTGGTCTGTGGACAAAGTGAACGCAACCTGCAAGCAGTGAGTGAAATGGTATATGTGTGGGGCCCTCCAGGGACTTCCACTTGGCTGGAAAACTGGAGGGCAGATCCAGGAAGGAGAGTATGAGCCTGTGTATTCCATCAGGGCAGGAAGCCTTAGCCCCTACTTAGCCCCTACTCGGCCTAGCTGAGGTGCTAGGGCTTTACCCCAAGGCCACAGGGAGCCCCTCAGGGTTTAGGCAGCGAAGTGACATCAAACTTGTAGGAGTGTGTCTGATCAATGACGAACCTGTTTAAAAAGGCTCAAGGCCAGAGTCAGAACCCCTAGGAGCTGATGCAATTATCCAGATGTGAGAGGACTGCAGTCAGTTAAAGCTGGGACAATAGCCATAGGGAAAGGATGGACCTGGCAGTGGTTAGGGAGCCCCATGGCAGAGGCCATGGGACGGGCTAGATGTAGAAGCAGGGAAGGGAATGCAGCAGTCACTGGCTTCCTTGGAGACACTCACTCCAGCAGACAGGCTGGGGAGGGGATGTAGGAAGACAAGAGGCTTTTGTTATGGGGTAGGTAAGTTCATTTGGGACCCTGGTGGCTCCATTAAGTGGAAGCACTGGGTGAGCCTCTGGAGACAAAGCTGGTTCTCTGGAGTGGAGATGGGAATTCAGCCAGGGCCTTTTGCTTGCCTGAGAAGGGGAGGGGTCTGTCCTAGACAGTCACCTCCTTCTTGGGGGGAGGGTGGAGGGGGGCGCAGAATTCCCTAAAGGAAACCAAGAAGGAAGTGGCACAAGGGAAAGGGGGGGGGTCATAAATGCTGGGGAAAGTGTCAAAATGGCCCAATGTGTTGGAGACCTAGTGGCCCTCCACCAGTCCTTCTCAGCAAGACCTTGCTGGTTCTGCCTTGGGGTGGTCACTTGACCCATCTCCAACCGCTACCCAAGCCGCAGTCATCACCTTCAAGCACTGCTCAAAGGACAGAGCCCAAGGCCATGGAGGGAGGAGTAAATGCAAAGAGAAAAGCAAGCAGGAATGGAGACTCTGCAGAGAAGTCTCCTTGGAAGGAGGAGTCAGCCAGGCTGAGAGAAGTGCCCGGAGGACAGAGGGGGACAGGGCAAGTGTGTCAGCAGAGGAGGAGGTTCAGGAGAGGCTGATGAGCAGAGGAGGGAAGGGACACCATACAGCTGAGCCTGAGCCTGGAAGAACGGACGGGCAGAGGAGGATAGGGTAGATGTGAAGCCTGTGTGGTGATGGGACAGCAGGAGGAGAGAGACGAGCAGAGGTTTCCAAGGAGAATGGACTTTTCAGTGAGCACAGAGCAGGGAGATCTCAGAAGCAGCACTTGGAGAAGAAGGAACTCCAGGCGAGTGACTCAAGAGCAGTGACTGCCCAAGAGGTCCTGAAGTCCAGACCCACCTTGGGCACAGCAGCTCCTGCACACCCACCCCGGCCCACGCTGGACTTGCTAGGAGGGGAGATGAGTGAACTGTTAGGGCCCCGGCTTACCAGGGGCACCAGGAAGGGGCTCAGCAGGGCTGCAGTGGTAAGAGCGTGCTTGGTGATGTCAGGCCCGATTACTGCCACTATCCCAGGGGAAAAGTCGGCAGGGTCTCCCTGGATCTCCACATAGTGCCTCCCCAGTGTGCTCAGTATGCTTAGCGCGGCATACGTGTTCGCTGAGTCTGAGCACACATCGTACAGCTCGTACCCCAGGGTGACATTGGGTAGCAGGGCTGTGGAGTTGTTTATCTCTTCGATGCTGAACCGCATGGCCTGGAAGAGGTGGTAGCCATGGCTGTTGAAGCTGTTGGACCTGTAGGGAAAGCCAGGCTGAGAGCTAAGAACCTCTGGTCTCCTGGACCCCAGGCTTGGGGGTAGAAAGGAATCTCTGAGGTCATCTTTCCAGCCCCTACAACCATGACCTCAACATGGGCCCTGGACCACACACAGTTCTGTTGACAGGCCTTGGGAGAGGTAGGGGACAAATTGGAAAAGTATACATACCATGCCCACCCCCCATAAGCATATTAGGATCAAAAGGCTCCCAAGGCCTGTAGCAAAGATATCTGCTATATTAGGGTTCTCCAAAGAAACAGAACCAAGATGAGACACATATGTATACATCTATCTATCTAGCTAGCTATATATACCCAGAGAGAGAGGGAGAGAGAGAGCAAACAAAAGAGAGGACTATCTTTTCCCCGGGATCTCCATCTTTTCTCTTAAGACCTTCAACTGATTAGGTGAGGCCCAACTACACTATGGAGAGCATCTGCTTTATTGATTTAAATGTTAACCACAGCTAAAACGTTAACCACATCGCAGCAACATCTAGACGTGTTTAATCAAACACCTGGGCTGCAGACCCCAGCCAAGTTAACACATGAAATTAACCACAGTACATGGTTATACATGGTTAACCAGTACCTTTCACTGGGACACTCGTGATTGTGCGGGGGGCCTGTGTTCCTCATGGCCTCTCTGGGAAACAGAGACACAGGCACGCTAGGGCCGTGACTCAGCCCTGCTTGAGGAATGTGCCAGCCTGCTGCATTCCCAGCCTCCCTGCCTCTTGGGAGGCTCCCCCATCATTCTACCATTTCTGTCCTTGAGTCACTGGAGGGAAGCGTAGTACCTCCTGCCGCGACAGCCCTCCAGTCACCTGGACCTGGTTTTTCATGTATCTCCTCCCCCCTCAAATTTCCTCTTCCCAAGCTCGCAACTGTAGCTCTTTGGGTCAGTCCTCCCACGCCAGGCTTTCTAGAATCTTCCTCCCAGGCTGACTGTCAGGTATGCTACGTTTCGGGCCACTGAGCCATGAGACATCCTCGAGATGGCCAGATCTAATACTATCCCCTTTATAAGAAAAGCAGTTGCTTTTTTTTTTTCTACCTAGACTGTCCACTTCAGGAAGGCACCAACCTAAGTCATTCAGGCTACCGAAGCATCTTCTGCTCTACGTCCCCACTTCCCTCCCCCTGGAGAACTATACTTGCCACCTGAGAGACGAAGGATGTAAACTGGGGAGGAGTGGGGTAGGGAAGGAGATGGAAGAGGGAAAGACACTCTTGCTTAACCTTTGCCCTCTAGTTATATTACAAAGCCAGGAAACAAGTGACCTGGAATTATAATACAAAGGACTCTTAACAGCCAGGACAAAAGAATGTGTTAAAAGTGCCTGGGAAAGGCTGGCTAACCCTTGAAGGTGGTGGCTTGGCTGTAGGTTGGGTAGGGATTGGAGGCAGTCCAAACGGTCACTCCAGAGATAGAACCCACAAGGTCTTGCAGAGGCAGGCTGGCAGAGGACCGTAGGCACAGGCCCTCCCCTCCCCCACCAGGTGACAGTTCTGCTTACCTCCCCCTACTCACCTGTCACAGAAGGTCACCGTAGGTCTTCCTCTCGCCTCTAGAGGGGCACTGTGGAGAGGGAACATGCCTGCAAGAAGGTAATCCCCAGGGAGGCTGAAGTCGGGGGAGGACGGGGTGTTGTGGCAGCTGAAAGCCCAACAGCAGGAGAGGGAGAGCAGCAGGCCGACCAGGCGCACCCCCCAGAGTGACATGCTGGCCAGACAGCCCTGCGCCTGGCATGGCCACGCCACACCCTGCGGCCAGGTTGGGCCGTTTAAACAGAACGGTCAGCAGTTGCCCAGATGCTTCCCAGCTTCATGCCGGTCAGAGGGGGCGGGACTAGAGCCCAGAGCCCAGTTGTAGGGCTGTTTGCCTCTGCCTTCCGGGCCTGCGGTCCTCCTCAGGAACTGGGCCGGGTAAAGGCGCAGGTGCAAAGCAGGTGGCACCCACTGACCCTTCCTCTGGACGGTTGTGGGTTCTGTCCTTGCTCTGGTGCCTGTGGCATCACCTGGTTCAGAAAGGGATTTGAGGGGGGTCAGCTTCTCTCGGGGTGGGGGTGGGGGGGGCTTGAGGAACAGATCTCGCGGTTGCTCTCAGCGAGCTGCAGGTTTTAAAACCGGTTACCTGGGCCTCAGTTTACCGAACGAGACAAGGTTTTGAGTTATACTTGTCACCCACCCCAATCCTCAGTCTCCTGAAATTGAAATTCTGCGTAAATCGTCCCCATTTCGCCTCCTTATACACAGTTGTTCCCTTCAGCTCAAAGACAATGCATGCAAACGGAGGGTATGCAAATAGACCGGTTTTGTTTAAAACGTCAATCCTGGAGCTTTTTCAGTCGCGGGGAGCGGGGGCGGGGAAATCCTAGCTGGATTTCCGGAGAGTGGCCCTGGACCTGGGGTATCTGACTTTCCCTCTCCACGCAGCCGGGGTGAGGCTTTTGCATAATGTAAATGGGGCTCTCGTTGGGACTGCCCGGCCGAGTGTCGCCCAGGCTGTCCCTAGGTTTTACCACCTCCAGTGGGCCTAAGCCACACAAGCGCCTGCAGAGGCCAGGGTGCGCCGCCAAGACCGCCGGCAGGGGGCGCCCGCGCCTTCCAGACCCTTGACGGGCCGCGGGGCGGAGCGTTGGGATCTCGCGAGATTCTCGAGCGACCGGCCCCGGCAGCCAGCATGGCGGACTCCTTACTGCTGCTGAAGAGGGTTCCTTCCCGCCACACGTGGCTTCGTGCCCGCAAGGCCCGGCCCCAGCTCAGCCTCAGCCGCCGGCCCCGCCGCCGGCTCCGGAACCTGCGCTGGCGCAGCCGAAGGCGGCTTCGGCGACGGCTGCTGCAGGCCCAGGCAGCCGGCGCGGACTGGCTGCAGGGCGGCTGTCTGGTGTCCGGCGCCGCGGCGCTCCAGAGGCTGAAGACCTCGGCCCGCAAGCGGGCCTCCAGCCCCGAGCCGGCCGAAGACCCGGTCTCGAGTGGTCCTGCGATCCTCCCCATCCCGCCGGTGCGGCCGGCTGGCTCGGGCCGTGCTGTCCTGCTGCTGCCGCTGGGGCAGGTGGGTCGCGCCGGGGGAGCCGGGCGGGCAGCGCGGGAGGATGGGGACACAGCCCGGGAGCTGCAGGCTGGGAGAGATCCTTTTCCCCCTGCGGGTACTTTGGCCGCGAGTCAAGCACATTCCTCGGGCTGTGGTGCTGGACAGAGGGTAACAAGGATCCTCCTGAGGGAATTCTAGGTCTTTGGGGCTGCTGTTGCTAAGTCGCTTCAGTCGTGTCCGACTCTGTGCGACCCCGTAGACGGCAGCCCACCAGGCTCCCCCGTCCCTGAGATTCTCCAGGTAAGAACACTGGCGTGAGTTGCCATTTCCTTCTCCAATGCATGAAAGTGAAAAGTGAAGTCGCTCAGTCGTGTCCGTCTCTTAGCGACCCCATGGACTGCAGCCCACCAGGCTCCTCCGTCCATGGGATTTTCCGGGCAAGAGTACTGGAGTGGGGTGCCATTGCTTTCTTCGTCTTTGGGGCTGGAAAGACTTTAATAGTAATAATAGGTTGCATTTATCGAGTGCTCAGAAATGTCAGGCTCTGTATCTGAACTCATTTAGTGCTACATGCTCTATGAAGTCATTGCCACTAGGAATGTTTAAAGAAAGAAACAGAACATATCATAAGTAACCTGCGGGAAAGATAAGTGGAGGCAGAGCCAGCAGTCAAACCCTTCACCTGGACGTTGGTCTGGGAGGTCCCCGCACTGTAGCTTTGTAAGGACAGGGAGCCAGGAGAACAGCAGAACCAAGTTCATGGAGCCCCCTTGGGTCAGTGTGCATCCGACTCTGTCCCTTTGGCTGCTCCAGGATATGATCTTAGATTAAAAGTATTCACATTTTAATCTATTAGTTTAAAATACTACATCATTACCTACAAGTTATTCTGTTACTTAGCAATTCATCTCACTCTTTTTTTAAAATTCATTTCCTTTTGATAATCTGAAGAGCCAATTAAAATCTTAGAAGTTTTCTGTCATTGGTAACAGAATCTGTAACCTTATTTCTTCTTTTCATTCTTCGTTCCCTCTAGGGCTTTACTTTTAGTGGGATCTGTCGTGTGACCTGCCTCTATGGCCAGGTGCAGGTGTTTGGTTTTACCATCAGCCAAGGCCAGCCTGCCCAAAATGTCTTCTCTACGTATACCCACTCTCGCCTGGCCATCAGTGCTGTTCATTATTCAGTGCATGAGAAAAGCAAGAAGGAGATGAAGAGAGAAGCCCGAGTTCTGCTCAGACCTTATCTGAACCAAGGTAATGAAGAGAACTGAGTGACTTACTGAGGATATATCATAATATGGCAAAAACTTTTTTTTTTTTGTCCACACCCTGTAGCATGTGGGGTCTTAGTTCCCTTGGTAGAACCCATGTTCCCTACAGTGGAAGCTTGGAGTCTTAACCACTGGAGCACCAGGGAAGACCCAAGGCAAATAATTTTTAGATGTTTACTGTGGCCCCAAACTTGCACTCTTTACTATATGTATTTAAACCCTCACCAAGGTCTGGAGAGTGAAGCTATTTTTACCATTTCACAGATGAGGGAAGTCACCCAAGGCCACACAGTGTTTAGGTAGCAAACCTGGATTGACTTCTCCATCCAGGCATGTTTCCGTCATGCAGTATGGCTTCCTGAAAAAGGCTCTCATACATAATTCCTAGTCTCAAAAGGTGTGGACTTTAGCAGAGGAGAGGAAAGTCCCGCAGGGCATAGTGTTTGATGGAGTTCTGTTTCTAAGGCAGCTTATGTCTCTCTTTACAGATGACAGATATTGTTTGATGAGCAGTTTTTCTCCTCTATGTTCCATCGTGTTGCTAGAACGTCTGAAAACCTCCACTGTGAACTTCATAATCAGCCATCCAGGTTTATCTTACATTTTCGTACAAGAGGTAGAACCAGTTTTCATTCAGAGTTTTCCTCATTACTTTCACCAAAAACAGTCAGATGACTATGTAGGATGCCCCTAGTCTTATCTGTCCGTCATGTTGTGCTGTAAGTCATACAGAATGTAACACGTGTGTACAGTAAAAAAGTCAATAGAAGGATGTATCGGAAAAATTGTATCTTCTACCCCACTTAGCTTCATTCCCCAGATAAAGTCACCATTTTCTGTTATAGTTGATTAAATGCCTTTTGATATTTTTTAAATGGTTATCTTTACATTTTGATTCACTAACTTGAGACAGTATGAATTTTCTCTAAATTCTGAGTAATTTTAGTGTACTTACACTTTCTCCCATCTCTCCCTTTCCTCATTTCCAAATTTTTGCTGCCCTTACTATTAATTTCCTGAAGTCAGATTGGTTCCTAAAATTGTCTCCCCTGAGCCAGTAATTGAGCCAAATCTATAGGAACATCAGACTGGATGTGAGGTGTGAGGAGGAATCAGGGAGCAGCAGCAGGTTTTTTGATTGGACTGTCTGAGTGTGCCGAGACAGGGGCTGTAGGAGGAGATTTAGGTCTGTAGCTGAAAGATGCCTCTTAGACATCCAATTGGAGATGCCTGCTGGGCTGTTGAATTGTGTGAGTCAAATTCAGAGAAGAGGTGTACATGGGTGTGTGTTGATTCGCCTCAGTTGTGTCTGAGTCGTTGCAGCCCTATGGACTGCAACCAGGCTTCTGTGTCCATGGGATTCTCCAGGCAAGAATACTGGACTAGGTTGCCATGCCCTCCTCCAAGAGATCTTCCTGACTCAGGGATCGAACCCCAGTCTCTTATGTCTCCTGCATTGTCAGGAGGGTTCTTTACTACTGAGCCACGCAGGAGGCCCAGAGAAGAGGTTTCAAATGTAAATTTGGGTGCTTTCAGTAGAATAGGGTTCCATCACTTCTTGGCCTTTGGACTAAGATCAAGTATAGTATCTGTTCTTATCAGAATAGGGCTCCAAAGTCCATGAGATGGGATAATGACACTGAGAAGTTGATGCAGGTAGAAATGAAAAGTTCAAGGTCTGAGCCTGAGGAGCAACAGAGAGACTGAGGAGTGATGGTGCGTGTGGTAAAGGAGAGCAGGTGGGTGTAATCAGGGAGCCTTAGAAGGAAGCGGGGGCACCCAGCGCTACTGATGGTGAGAAGAATCCTGAGAAGGGAATTGCGTGCAGGCTCACCTTCTGGACAGGGCGGTTTCATGGCATTGCTGAGCAGACCAGCCTGATTGGAATGGAATCAAGAGCTGGGGAAGGAGGAGCTCAAGGGTTCAGTGGTTAGGAATTTTGCTTTTAGAGTTTAGCTATAAAGGGAAGAAAGAGATGAAACAGATTGAAAGAGTAAGCCTAGTTGAGAGAGTTCTGGGTTTTGTTCAGATGGATGGAAAGAACCACATGCTTGAACACAGCAGAGCACACTGATGGTGCCGGGAGAGAGGATGGAGGGAGGGGTTCCAGTGTCTGTGTGGTCGGTTGGCCTTGGGAGCAGAGGCGCTTCCTTGAAAGTGGCTGGAGGAAATGCCCAGGACAGGGATGGAGCAAGCGGAAGCTCTCTTCTCATTGTTTCCTCTTACTCTGTGAAATGGATCCGGGTATTGCTAAGTGGGGGCATTGGGGGTTTAACATGGAAGGAGAAGCTAAGAAATGCAGGCAGGATGATGCATGGGCTCCTACGGTCACATTAATTTAGTCCAGTGCAGAATCCAGCAGCCTGGCAGGGCCACAGAGATGGACATGGAGACCCCACCTGACAGTGAGTGTTTCGGGTGCTGTGATCAAACTTGTTCCTTTTTCACTTACTTTCAGATTTTTTTTTTCCTGCAACTTACTCAAGCTCCACCATTTAGATTCCTTATGATCTTTCTTGGATAACTTCCTCCAGCCCCCCATGCCCATGTCTTAGTACATTCCAGAATGATATTTTCATATAAGGCAGAAAGTAACCTTTAGATTATCTCACTTATAAGATGTTCTTATTTTGCCCTCAGTGATTGATAGTTGAGAATCAACTGAGAGCTGAGACAAAAGGAGGGATCAGAGTTATCATTTTTCTCCTTTTTAATGTTTATTTATCTAGCCTCACCAGGTCTTAGTTGCACCTCTCAGGATGTTTAGTTATGGCATGTGCACTCCCAGTTGTGACTTGTGGGATCTAGTTCCCTAACCAGGGATCAAACCCGGGCCCTCTGCACTGGGGTGTGGAGTCTTAGCCATGGGACCACCAAGGAAGTCTCCAAAGTTATCTTTTGTAGCTCACAACTATTTGAGGCTTATTAATTTCAAACCAAAGTAAAAGAAGCACATTATGTTGTTATTTTCAGGTCCGGACTTTCCAGATTAACTCTGAATATTTTGCCTTGAGATCTGTGGGTATTAGAAGAGAGAGAAAAAAAACCGGCTTGCGTTTAACGGAGAGCGCCTTTGCAGCTGTGGAAGAGTTAGTGAACATTTCAGCGGTGAGTGATAGAAACTGATGTAGCCTAGCGTTCATCCGCCGGAGCCTCAGAGGATTACTGTTAATGATCAGAGTCCTAAAGACGACAGCTCATGTCAGGGGCCAATGTTCTTTCCCCTCCAGAAGAAGCAGACAGCTGCCCTGTCATTCTGGTTTGTGGCTGCCAGGACATTGGAAAGTCAACATTTAATAGATACCTCATTAACCAGCTGTTAAATAGGTAAGAGTGTTTTTAATCCTGTTGTGACATATTGCCAGACTTTCAGCAGGAAGTAGGATTTTTGATTTGAGAAGCTAGGTGGGAATGCATCTCAGCTCCTCCGTAGAGATGACATACAACTCTGTGCAAAGCCGCTCAGCCAAGGGAGGCCTCCTGGTTGTACTGTTTGGGGGTGCAGCTATGGCACTCCCAAGTGTACCCACCTTGCCTGTCGGGGAGCTCACAAGAGCCATCAGTTGATCTCAGAATCTGTTTTTGTCCAAACCCAGAGAGTCAGAGCAGGGATAAAGTCTGTCGTATTTAAAAAATAAAGTTTGAGGAAAGGCAGAGTTGTATCCATATAAAATGGACACTGTAGCCAGGCCTGCATCCCGTTTTTCCCTTCACTGATATTTCCTCTATGCTGGTGTCATCTTTGGAGCATTCTGCCTGCAAGGCTGTGTGGGGTGGGGTATGCCTGTGTGTCACATAAAATCTTTATGTTCTGATTTACCTTGGATACAGTAAATAAAACGAGTTAAGATTTCTTTCTTTTAAATTTTCAGTATATCCTGCGTTGATTATTTGGAATGTGATCTGGGGCAGACAGAATTTACTCCTCCAGGTTGCATTTCTTTGCTTAATATTACAGAACCAGTTCTAGGTATGTATTCTGCATTTCTTAAATGTCTTAGTACAAAAGTAATGATATAAGAAAGTCAAAGAGTACAGAAGTATAAAATATAAAAAAATGAACACATCTCCCCATGAAACTTATGGTCCTCCCATAAGAATCCCTCTGGTCTCAAAAAAAAAACCCCTAAAAACCCAATGATACCTTTCTAGGGTTCTATTTTAATAAATGGAACTACCATTCATTTTATTTTATGTAAATTAGAAACACTTTCCTCTCATACGAGCATCTTACACAATGCTACACAATGATCTCAACCAAGAAATTGACATGGATATAATACTATTAACTATAGCTTTTTTTCACAATCCATTAGTTACCCTACTAATACCCTTTTTATGTTTCAGAAGCCAAATCAGAGTCCCATGCTGCTTTTTTTAATAAAAAATGTACATGACGTGTTATTTATCATTTTGACTATTGATACATGTTCAGTACCGTACCATCAAATACATTTGAAGCACTGTATAATCATTATCACTGTCTACCTCCAAAACATTTTCCTTTTCCTGGACTGAAATGCTGTGTCCATTAAATAACAGTGCATCCTCTTCCAGCCTCTGAGGACCTCTGGTGTGCTGCCTGGCCCTCCCTGTGAATCTGCCTGTTCTGGGCACCTCATCTAAGTGAAATTACGCAGTACTTGTGCTCCTGTGTCAAGCTGTTTTCACTAAAGTATAAGGTTTCAAGATCTGTTCATATTGTTTGGTCGCTCAGTCATATCCGACTCTTGGCAACCCCGTGGACTGTAGCGCGCCTGGCTTCCCTGTCCTTCCCCATCTCCCGGAGCTTGCTCAGACTCGTGTCCATTGGGTTGTAGCATATATCAAAATTAACTCCTTATTGTGGCTGAAAATCATGCCAATGTATGTGTGTCACACTTTGTCTATCTTTTTAACTGTGTCTTTATTTATTTATTTTTGATGGTGCTGGGTCTTCATTGCTACACATGGTCTTTCTCGAGTTGCAGCAAGTGGGGGCTACTCTTTGTTGTGGTGGGCAGGCTTCTTACTGTGGTAGCTTCTCTTGTTGTGCACACAGGCTCTAGGGCGCCAGGGCTTAGTTGCTCTGCAACATGTTTAAAAAATAAAGTTTGAGGAAAGGCAGAGTTGTATCCATATAAAATGGACACTGTAGCCAGGCCTGCATCCCGTTTTTCCCTTCACTGATATTTCCTCTATGCTGGTGTCATCTTTGGAGCATTCTGCCTGCAAGGCTGTGTGGGGTGGGGTATGCCTGTGTGTCACATAAAATCTTTATGTTCTGATTTACCTTGGATACAGTAAATAAAACGAGTTAAGATTTCTTTCTTTTAAATTTTCAGTATATCCTGCGTTGATTATTTGGAATGTGATCTGGGGCAGACAGAATTTACTCCTCCAGGTTGCATTTCTTTGCTTAATATTACAGAACCAGTTCTAGGTATGTATTCTGCATTTCTTAAATGTCTTAGTACAAAAGTAATGATATAAGAAAGTCAAAGAGTACAGAAGTATAAAATATAAAAAAATGAACACATCTCCCCATGAAACTTATGGTCCTCCCATAAGAATCCCTCTGGTCTCAAAAAAAAAACCCCTAAAAACCCAATGATACCTTTCTAGGGTTCTATTTTAATAAATGGAACTACCATTCATTTTATTTTATGTAAATTAGAAACACTTTCCTCTCATACGAGCATCTTACACAATGCTACCAATGATCTCAACCAAGAAATTGACATGGATATAATACTATTAACTATAGCTTTTTTTCACAATCCATTAGTTACCCTACTAATACCCTTTTTATGTTTCAGAAGCCAAATCAGAGTCCCATGCTGCTTTTTTTAATAAAAAATGTACATGACGTGTTATTTATCATTTTGACTATTGATACATGTTCAGTACCGTACCATCAAATACATTTGAAGCACTGTATAATCATTATCACTGTCTACCTCCAAAACATTTTCCTTTTCCTGGACTGAAATGCTGTGTCCATTAAATAACAGTGCATCCTCTTCCAGCCTCTGAGGACCTCTGGTGTGCTGCCTGGCCCTCCCTGTGAATCTGCCTGTTCTGGGCACCTCATCTAAGTGAAATTACGCAGTACTTGTGCTCCTGTGTCAAGCTGTTTTCACTAAAGTATAAGGTTTCAAGATCTGTTCATATTGTTTGGTCGCTCAGTCATATCCGACTCTTGGCAACCCCGTGGACTGTAGCGCGCCTGGCTTCCCTGTCCTTCCCCATCTCCCGGAGCTTGCTCAGACTCGTGTCCATTGGGTTGTAGCATATATCAAAATTAACTCCTTATTGTGGCTGAAAATCATGCCAATGTATGTGTGTCACACTTTGTCTATCTTTTTAACTGTGTCTTTATTTATTTATTTTTGATGGTGCTGGGTCTTCATTGCTACACATGGTCTTTCTCGAGTTGCAGCAAGTGGGGGCTACTCTTTGTTGTGGTGGGCAGGCTTCTTACTGTGGTAGCTTCTCTTGTTGTGCACACAGGCTCTAGGGCGCCAGGGCTTAGTTGCTCTGCAACATGTGGAATCATCACAGATCAAACTCTGTTCCCTGCATTGGCAGGCAGATTCCACCGCTGGACTGCCAGGGAAGCCCTTCTATTACTTTTAGTTTTCTGCCTGTTGTGACTAATGGTGTGAACATTGGTTACAACTATCTGTTCAAGCCACCACTTTCAATTCCTTTGGATATATATATATATATATATATATACACACATACATACACACCCACGAGTGGTCATGTTTAACTTTTTGAGAAACTGCCAGACTGTTCCATAGCAGCTGCACTGTTTTACATTCCCAGCAGTAATCCACAAGGGTTCTGATTTCTCTACATCTTCAACAATACTTGTTATTTTGATCACGGCCTTTCCTGTGGACGGAAGTAATCTCTTTTTGGTCTTGGTTTGCATTTCCCTAATGACTAACAATGCTGAGCCTCTTTCCATATGTTTATTGGCCATTTGTACCTCTGCTTCGGAGAAATGGCTGTTTTAGTCCTTTGCCCACTGTTGAATTGGGTTCTTTGTTTTTGTTGAGTTTTAGGAGTTCTGTATATATTCTGGGTGTTAATTCTTTGCTAGATATGCAATTTGCAGATACTTTGTCATTTGCTTTTGATAATATCCTTCAATGCACAAAAGTTCTTAATTCTTATGTTTTTGCCGCCTATGCTTTTTGGATCATCCATGAAGTTGTTACTAAATCTAGTCTCATAAAGATTTTCCATAATGTTTTCTTCTAGGAATTTTGCAAGTTTTACCTCTAACACTTAGGTCTTTGATCAATTTTGAGTTACATTTTGTGTTTGACACAAGAGGAGGGTCTCACTTCATCCTTATGTACACAAATGTCCAGTTTTCATTATCTATTTGTTCTTTCCACAATGAATGGTCTTGACACCCATGTTGAAAATCATCTGACCACACATCCATACATATGTGCGTGCTGAGTTGCTTCAGTCATGTCCGACTTTTTGCGACCCCATGGTCTGTAGCCCGCCAGGCTTCTCTGTCCATGGGATTCTCCAGGCAAGACTACTGGAGTGGGTTGCCGTGCCCTTTAGGGGATCTTCCCGACCCAGGGATGGAACCTGCAGTTCTGTGTCTCCAGCATTGGCAGGTGGGTTCTTCACCACTAGCGCCACCTGGGAAGCACATGCATGCAAGGATTTTTTTTTTTCTTCCCGTGCTCTTTATTCCATTGGTTTACATACACATAGCCCTTAGGCCAGTACCACACTTTTAATTACTGTATCTTTGTAAGGAGTTCAAAATTGGGAAATGTGAACCCTCCAGCTTTATTCTTTTTTCAAGATTGGTCATTTTGAGACCCTTTACAATTCCATATGAATATTAGAATAGGCTTTTTCATTTCTGGGGAAAGGCTATTAGAATTTTGATAGGGGTTGTATTCGATCTTGTTTTTCACTTGACTGGGTGGGGAGGCATGCGGGATCTTAGTTCCCCGACCTTGGATTGAACCCACGCCCCTGCAATGGAAGCAGAGTCTTCATCACTGGGCCACCAGGGAAGTCCCAAGGATTGCATTCAGTCTGTAGATGAGGTAGTATTAACATTTTCCTATCCATGAACACAGAATGTCTTTCTAATTTTTTATATCATCTTTAATTTCTTTAAGCAGTATTTTACCTCCTTGGTTAGATTCACTTCTAAGGATTTAATTCTTTAGTTATTGTAAATGCAATTGCTATTCTAATTCCCTTTTCAGACTGTTAATTGCTGGTATGTAGGAACATAACTGATTTTTATGGGATTTTGTTGTTTTTTCTTATTTAAAAAGTTTTTTTGTGTGTATGTGGTGTGTATGGGTTTGTTTTTTTTTTTAACAGTTTTTTGTTGTTGTTTTTGGCCATGCAGTACAGATTGTGGGATCTTAGATTCCCCAGTCAGGAATCAAACCCAGGCTCCCAGCAGTGGAAGCTCAGAGTCCTAACCGTTGGACTGCCAGGGAATTCCTCTTTTTTAGCTGGTTTCATTGTTCCTCTTTTTACATTTTGTCTGTTCTATTTATTTTTTTCCCCTTTTTTACCATATTTTTAAAAACAAGGACACTGATAGATCATCATAAAAACAACCACCAAAATCTGGATAGTGACATTGCCATAGTGTAGTTACTTGGTTTTGTCCATTTTGTCTCAGTCATCTGTGTAGGCCCAGAGCGTACTTAAAAATCTTGAGTCTTCTTGAATATGGAGACTGTTATCTGGCTTTTCTAATCTTCTGTGACCTTGACAGTTTGAAGAGTACATTTGTGGGTTTTCCCATATTTAGATCTAGAAGTGATGCTACGTTCTCTGTGTTGTACCAACACGCTGTCAGTTTTTCCTGTTACCAGAGATGGTAGCTTTGATCAGTTGCTTAAGATAGTGTTTTCTGATCTAACTAGGTGTGGTGTTTTCATTTTCTTCTGGGTGTCATTGCTTCCAAAGCCCCTCGGTGGACAGTTAGGGAATATACATATACTTAAACCTATACATGTCATATATGTGTACATATTTGTGCACATATATGTAAATACATATTTTCATGTCTTTGTATAGGTTTCATTTATTAAGAGCCATGAATTTGCACTGATCATTCTTTTCTCTTTTTGGCCAATATCCATGGCTTTTGCGATCTTGTTTCCCGACCAGGGATCCAACCCTGTACCCTGCAGTAGAAGCCCAAAGTCCTAACCACTGGACCAGCAAGGAATTGTGATCATTCAGATTCTAATCTCACCCCCAGGGTGCATCCTAGTTAACCTTCCCCCTTCCACATTTATCAGCTCCTTCTCCAATGGTGAGAGCCCTGGCTGCAGTTATTCTCAGTGCATTTACATATTTGTTCATTCCCTTTGTATTTGCTCAGTCCCTGGACCATGCAGCCACTCTCAGTTGGGGGCTGCCCCAGGCCCCCTGACTCCCAGCCTGAGGGGCGCCTTGCTGGCTCTTCCCTAGAGGGCCTCGCTCCAGCCGCACTACCGGAGCCCTTGTGACTGTGTTGTGACCTGGCCCTGGCCACCTGCCTGCTGTGTGTGCCAGCTCGGCCGCAGCCCTGACCAGAGGCGATGGGAGGCGCCTTGGAGGGACAGACTGCTGCTGTGATGAGGCTGTGTCCTCTCAGGCTGACTGCTTGAGTTCAAGTCCCACTGAGCCCTACTAGCTGTGTGACCTTGGTCAAGGTGATCTTTCTCTCAGCTTCCTCGTCTGTAAAAGTCGAGAAAGTAAATACTGCCTGTGTCATAGGGGTTTATGGAAACTGGAGACTGTGTAGCACACGTGGGACATAGTACTGTATTCCAGCAAGTGATTAGTGTTGCTACTAATTACTGTGTGTAAGCCCTGTGGGGGTGTTTTTTCTGTTCACAGATGTGTCCTAAGTATCTAGAACAATGCCCAGCATGCAGTAGACGTCCGGTAGATGTTTGTTGAATGAATGGCCACATTAGGACGTAGCTGGGGCTAACTGTGTATAAATGCAGGCGTGTCTGTGTTTGAAGTTGAAAGCTTAGATTTCCAAAAGTGAGAGGATAGCTATTCCTAGTGGTCGGATGGGCTCAGATTTCCTGAGCAACTTCGTCAGAGATCATGGCTGGACCATAACCCTTGCCACCTCTTAGGTTCTCATGGATTAATGACTCTTACCTCTATTTTCTTAGGACCACCTTTCACCCACCAGAGGACACCCCAGAAAATGGTCTATTATGGAAAGACTTCTTGTAAAAACAACTTTGAAAACTATATTGAGGTAATAAAGTATGTTTTCAGCTCCTACAAGCGAGAGTCCCCTCTTATCATCAACACCATGGGCTGGGTGGCAGGTAAGTCCATGGAGGCGCATCTGGCAGAAAGGGTTGGGTGATGGGAACGGGTGTGTGTGTGGCTTTCAGATGTCAGCACTGAAGCCCTGTCCTTAGGAGGCTCCTCGTCTCAGCCTCTCATGGGCACACATCACCGCCCAGGTGCACTGACTGGGCTCTGTCGTTTACTTCCTCGCAGACCAGGGTCTCCTGCTTCTCATTGACCTGATCCGCCTGCTGTTGCCCAGCCACGTCATCCAGTTTAGCTCGGACCGGAGTAAATACATGCCGGACCTCACTCCCGACTTTGTGGACGACATGGACGGCTTGTACACAAGACGCAGGTCCAGAGTCAGAAACAGAGGTTTCCACCTGCCTGAATTTGCCGAGAGTTTGGAGTTTGCTGACGAAGAAAAAGAAAGTCCAATTATCTCTACGGCATACAAGCTGATGTTCGTGAAGTCGGAGTTTGTGACTGGAAAAACGTCCAGGAATAGGTAAGCAGACCATCATGGCTGGAGAATTCCATTTTCTTCAGTCTGACAAGGTCTTCTGTCCTCGATTCCTTCAAAGGGGTCAACTCTTTCCGATCTCTGTCAGAGCTACCTGTTTGCAGAGAAGTCAGGTCTGTCCCGAATGGTTCCTTTCCCAGTGGAAGTGCCCAGAATTGGCCTCCAAATCTGCTTGCCCGTCTAGGAGCTTTGACCTGAAGGATCTCCAGTGGGTTTCTGGAGAGGCAGGGTCTACAGTCCCGAAGGTGGGACGTGGGCTGTGTCTCTTGGAGCGGAGGTGGGCTCTCACCTTCTGATTTACTTTTCAGAGAATCACATAATAGAGTCCTTCGTGATCTGGCAGTGCTGGGTTACCTGAGCCAGTTGCAGCCCCCAGTGCCGAAGCCACTGCGTGCCTTACACGGTCTGACCCCCTATCAGGTAACCTGAGCTCTCAGGGGGATTGTCCGTCTTCCTGTGTGCCCGTCTCCCCTCTTTACATCCCTTCACTCGTGTCCTCCTCAGCCCTGAGGTGTTGACGTGGCGACTGTGCCCATTTTACAGTCGGGAGCTGAGGGATCCAGTGGGAGTGGATCCACCTCCAGAGGGGCTGACCCTGGTTTCCATCCTGACCAGGAATGTTCTGCCTAATACCAGAGGTGGCCCTGGAACCACACCCTGCAGCCCAGCTCCGCCCTTCTGCCGACTGGCCATGTGTGACTCGGGCTGAGAGTGGTGGTGACGGGCCTCGTAGAATGCGCGTGCCCGGAGAGCACTTGTAACGTGTTTCAGATATGTTGTCACAGGTTGAGTCTAGCTCTAAAGTATGTGCATCGTGGATTCCAATCTCTGAAGGACTGTTTTGGGAAGAAACCACCATAGTATTAGGGTCCCAGGTGATGAAAGAATAGCATCAGGTATTATTTCTAAGTGCCCACCCTGTGCTGTGCTGTCCTCTGCTCACCGAGGCCCTGTTATTATCCCCACTTTACAGATGAGAGAACTGAGGCTAGGGGCAGATTCAGCTTGCCCACAGGACATAGGAAAAGTCTGGGCTGGGACTGGCTGGTGCCAAGTGGCCTGACTCTGGACCAGAGTATGGCCTGCACAGTGCTGAGCACACAGTGGGCCAGACGCTCTGTTGAGCCTGCGGGGAAGGTGCTGGTACAGACCCTGCTTACAGCTAGAAGACTGGGTGCAGGCAGGCAAGTGGAGATGCTGGGCAGAGGTCACACAGGCAGGGGCCGTGACCAGGGAGTGGGGTGGGGGGCAGCGTCATGTGCCCAAGCCTGGTGGTGAGATTGGCTCCAAGCTTCCAAGCCCTCTCCACTGAGGAACCCGAGGCAGTTGGTTTAGTGGACTTTTTGGGTGATTTGCTCCTGTTTATACTCATTGGTGATGCTCTGTAACCAGACTTGAAACTTATCTAGCAGTAATGTAAACTGTCGTTTATTACAAATTCACATTTGTTTTTGAAGCCTAAATAAAATATTTAACAAAATGCTTTTCTATTTTAAAAGTTTGTAGTTACCCAGAGAGTTACATGTTAAAGGTAGTCCTTTACTGTGTGCTCCAGGAAGGTGGTCCATTTTTCTTAATTCAGTAATTCCCTTAGGGGGCTTCTCCTCACTCTGTGGATGTTTACTTTCTTGTTGGTGATGAGTTTTCAGTCTCCCTCCTAACTTCCGCTCTTGCAGATGTCCCCAAATTCGCATCTCATGTGTCTCTTTAGGCAGAGTTGCAGGCATTCAATTTAGATTTCTAGCAAGTGTTGTTGGTGTGCAGGAGCTTTGTGTAATTTTCCTCGGTTCTCAGTCTAAAGCAGTGAAACAGTAAACAATTTCCATTCCGTTTATATATGTTTCGTTGGGCAGTTTGGCAGATAAAACTTCAGATAGATGACTCGTCAGCTTGTAGAAACTACTAACACAAGTAGTCTTTCGAGTCAGATCATTGGAGAGGGTACGTGTGTGTCCTTCAGGTCCCTTTCAATGCCGTTGCGCTCCGGATCATCCACGCTGACGTGGCCCCCACCCACATCCTGTACGCTGTGAACGCCAGCTGGGTTGGGCTCTGCAAGATCCTGGATGATGTCAGGGGATATGCCAGCGGGCCCATCCTGCTTGCCCAGAGTCCCATCTGCGATTGTGTGGGGTTTGGTGAGTCTGAGAGGAAAATCTGAGTGTACACCTACTGAAATTGACCCACCTGAGCAGCTGTAGATTGGCGGGGCTTGACCTTGTTGCTGTCATTTGCCTGGAGTGGTCAGAGAGCTTGTCTGTCCTCTGTGAAGTGGGTCCTCGGGGTGGGGGGCAGGAAGGAAGCGGTTCTTCTATGCTTGTCCTGCCAGCTCCTCTAAACACAGGAGTCCTCAAGGCCTGGCCAGGCCTCCCTCCCATCTGACATGTTTGCTGTGGCTCTCAGTCCATTGTAGGCTGACCTCTGTGCACGCTCTCGAGCACAGCATCAGAACTCCAAGCTCATGTTACCAGTCATTTTTCTGCTTAGTTGTCTCTCTGGCATCTAGGACTTTACTCCAACACTGAGGTCCTGATAGATCCATCAGCCATTCCCTGACATCCCGCCCGCAACTCCTCCTCCTTCCCTGCACTGGCCGTGAATGGTCTTTGAAAGATTCACTCTGTATTTGGGTCAGGCCCCTGGGTCCTGCTTGGCACCCCTTCATTTCGTTCAGCACAGTCCACACACCAGCCTGATGCTTTTTGGTTTCAGAGTGTCAGACTCCTCAATCTCATCTGTTCTCACCACACGCAGGGGCTCGGTAGTTGGGGGGCACGAGTTTAGTTGCTCCGCGGCACATGGAGTCTTCCTGGACCAGGGATGGAGCTCATGTCCCCTGCGTTGGCAGGTGGATTCCTCTCCGCTGTAGCACCAGGGACATTAGAAAACTCATAAACCATTCTGCAGTTCTCAGTGGTGGGGAGGATGATCTTGTGTGTTGTGTGTCCTCAAGGTATTTGCAGGGGGATTGACATGGAGAAGAGGCTTTACCACATCCTCACACCCGTGCCCCCAGAGGAGCTGAGACACGTAAACTGTCTGCTGGTTGGAGCCGTGTCCATCCCACAGTGTGTTCTCAAGAGCCAGGTGTGTGCAGCCCTGGAGCTCGCTGGCCCTGTCCATGGCAAAGTGTGGACCTGAAGTTGGGGCGGGAGTCACAGAGCAGGTTCTTATTTGGGAAGCTTACACTCCTTCATAGAGATGGACAAGGCCAGGTGACATGTCCGCATGGCCTGAAGGTCTGGGGCGTGAGTTCCCGTCACCTCAGGCGGGTGCCCCAGGTGGAGCCGTCATTGCAGGCATAGTGTGGGAGAAAAAGGACAGAGGTAGTGACCCCAAGGTGATCCTTCCTTAAGACAGTCTTCCGAGGCTTCTGTGGGAAGGTCATGAAAAGTCACATTGGCCAAGGCCATCCGTGTGGCCCCAAACCAAACGGCAGGACCCGTAGGCAGCTGAGGAGGCAGCCGGTGTCCCCCTTGTCACCTGCTGGTTCAAGAGAGAGCCCCATCTCTTGCTGTTGGACATGTTTAGGGGGTTGAAGTGTAAGTGGCCCTTCCAAGAAAAGGGAGCTGAGGATCTTAGGAGCGATCTGATACTGTCTTCCATCTTGGCCAGATTCTAAGTGTTTCCACATGTTTTCTCTGTGTTTCCATTTCAGGGTGGGCTCGAAGGGACCATACCTTATGTCACAACAGATTATAATTTTAAGCTTCCTGGAGCATCAGAGAAGATTGGAGCAAGAGAAAGTGGGGCAACGTATAAAGAGAGAGGACATCCCAAACCTAAGTTGTATCGAAAAACATACTGATGTTCTTAATACAGAAAGGACCTTCCTCCCAGAGAGCTTGACCATCTCCAGCCTGACATCAGTGGACGATGGGGTTCTGTGACCATGAACAGAACAGCATGCTTACGTAGCAAACTGCAGTGTTTCCTACGTAGCTCATGGACGCATTTAGAGTACGTATACTCTTCAGTCGACATGACAGAGGTTTTCCCTAGTCTTCTGTTTCATTTTCTAAAGGAATCAAGAACTAGGGTCGAGTTCGTGCACCGTTGAAACAGAACATGGTCGATTCCTCATGAAGTTTTTCAAGGACCTGGTTGCTGATATCTGGGTAAAAATAGAGAAACCAGACCACAGAAATGTCTCAAAGGGGAGAGCAGGACATCTGGTGGGATGGAGAGCATAGAAGGGCACAGAGTTGCCCTGTGATCTTAGCTTGGTGGGTGCTTCCAGCCCTGCTCACTGGATGCTCCCCAGCCTCTTCCATACACATGGGTTGAGGATTATGCTTATATTTGGTGTTAAATTTATTCAAGGTTCATAGATAAAAGTTTACCTCAAGAACCCTTCAATTTTAAAAATCGGATGTTGAAAAATTTTACCCCGAAAAAATGCTCTCAAACCCAGGAAGCCTGTCCTGGGGCCTCTTTAAAACTCAGTTTGTCCTGATTGACTTTTTATCTGAGATGGAAAATGCACAGTGAGCAGAGCTGGAAACCAGGCTGTTTGGACCAAGGCCCAGCGGAGCGGCTCCTCCTATTGGTTTCGGTGGTGCTGCTGGACTCTCAGGGGCTTCAGAGGAAATGGTGGGCCCTCCTTCATCTTCTCCCTGGAGTCAGCGTTCCTTAACCTCCAGAGTTGGAAATGGTTTGGTAAATAGGCCACCCAGTTCAAATCACATCATGTCTGTGTTTAGGACCCTGAGATGCCTACAGAAGCAGCATTTTGTCCTGGTGCTCTGAATTCCAGCTTCCGAGCAGGACACCTCGAAGGACCACTGTTAGGATTAGGTTTTTACGGTTTACGTCCATTTAAGGTGTTGATCATCATTGTCTTCAGTGTTCTGGGGGCCGATCCCTCATCTCATAGAGCCCTTGTCACCCTCCAGAATCGTCTTTGAAGTCTAGTTTCTTAGTTGCATCTTATTTGTATCTAAGTTTAACTTACATACATGTTCTATGTTGGCCTTGCAGCGACTTTTGCAATCAGTCCACCATCAATTTTTTGCCTCCCTCACAAGCTCCTGTATCTTTACAGTGATGCTTAGGTCTTTAGCAGTAAGTCTTGGGAAGAATGAAGGTGGTGATCTGTCATTTGCATTTTCCTTGAATCCTGACTCTGGTAGGCTGTTTCCTCCTGGCCTTTAAGGTTGCCTGGCAGTCCCCATTGGTAGAGAAAACAACGTTGCCACTAGAGGGAGCTGTCAGCCATTGGTCAGCTGGCCATGCAGGGCTGGAGGTGGCGCGGAGGAGCCCCTGGAGGCCTTTCTCAGCATCTAGAGAGGCTGGAGACAGCCCTGTGGCCAGCGCCTGGGTGTGCCAGTCAGACTGGCAACGGTGCCACACCCTGGGTGCTGGCCCATTGGGTCGTCAGTGTCGATGGCTCAGGCCTCTCATTCCCACAGTGTGTGTTGCTTCAGGATGGCCAGTGAGGGCTTACGCTTGACTGACTCCTGGGACCTCCCTAGTGGTCCATCAGAACGCTGCGTTTCCATGGCAGGGGGCACGGGTTCAATCCCTGGTTGAGGAACTAAGATCCCGCATGCTGCGTGGGATGTGAAAAACCAAACAACTTTTATAGTGATTTCTGTGTGATTTTCAAAGCAGTACATAACTTATTTTAAGAAAATCAAAGGAATATATGACTTAGAACATGGAAACCCTCAGTCACTGATTTTGTGGTTTGTTAAAATCAGTTCTTCAGACCTGTTTTTAGGACAGGTAAACATGAAAATTTGAAAAAAAAATCCTCCAATTTTAGGGTTGATTTAATTTTGTGAAGAAAAGTAGTTCTGTTGTTCCCATCCCTCCCCAGGTAGGTCTTGGGGACAGGAACCAGTTTGTCCTTGGAGACCTCAGTGTAGAACTAAAGTTTGAGAAAGGGGAGAGGAGTAGGTGAGCTAGCCTTGGGATCAACTGGAGAGAATACAGGGGTAGAGAGGACATGTGGTGAGGCCCCAGCTGAGCCAAGGGGCACCCCCTTGCCGATACCAGCACCTCTGATGGGCAGGGTCCTCACCCTCGTGAACATTCAGGTCTCTGCCCGGAAGATGGCGTGAGGACCAAGTGAAGTGGGATGGTGATTTTTAGATTGTCTGTTCATTCTTTGCGTTAGATTTGGGTGAGGCCGTGTGGTTGTTACCATAGCAGGCTGTGATGGTGGAGATCCAAGTCCATGTCCTGACTGGGCCACCAGCTGGCAGTGTAGCTTTGAGGAGTGTTTCACTTGAGCCTGTGACCTTTAAGATGGGTGGGTGGCTCTTCTCTTGGGGTCCCCGCATGAGGAAGGCGTGAAATGCCTCCACAGCAGGCCTAGCAGTAACTCCTGGCCTGTGGCCTGTCTCTGGCTGGGTTGTAAATCATGCAGACAGGAGGAAGACTGTGTTCCTCAGAGTCACTTTGGGTCGGAGCAGAAACTCAGTGTTCGCGTCTGAAAACATCTTGCCACAGCCCCCAGTCAGTGGCGCCGTCCTTTCTGCTATGGGTCCTGCTCAGGCTCCCACCCGTCACCTGCCCCTGGGAGTTTTTCATAAGCCCCACTATTGCTTTAAAATCATGCAGTCAGCTCACCTGTGTAGGAAACGATCCTGAAGTCACCACCATGTTAACACTGTTGACGCCGTGACCCTGTCTCACCCAGTATTTTTCTAAATTGCAAATGTGCGTTTGTGTGTTTCACAAACCTGTTTGTCCAATTGTGTGTATGGTTTCTATCCAGCTTTTTTCACTTATATGTGACCTTCTGTATCAATAAATATTTTTGAGAAGGTAAATTTGTGTCATTTTGTTCCATATATAGATAGACCATTTTATTCCAGGAAATGGTTTGAATGCTTAGAAGAAATGGCAGAAACATTGGAAGGGGGTAGTAAAACCGGGTGTCATGGCAGGGAAGAGGGGCAGCCCCCGCAAGCGCCTGCACCTTTTTCCTATTTCGAGTGGAGTAAGCTCCAAGGGGAGTTAGCTTCATTTCTCTTTTTGGGCTCCAAGTGTTAGCCACACAGTCGTGCCTCTGCCATTCCTTTCTCCAGGGGATCTTCCCAACCCAGGATCAAACCTGATCTCCTGCATTGCAGGCAAATTCTTTACCATCTGAACCATCAGGCTCAAGGATGCATGTTACATGTTATATCACTCCTGGACTATCTTTGAGACTCTATTAGCAAGGAAAAGAATTTTGTTCCCAGAAGAGTACAAATAGAAAGGAAGTCAGCCAGCAGGCCGGGGGTCTGTTCCTGTAACTGCCTCTTCCTGAGCGAGCGCTTGGCCCCTCTGCCCTTGGCCCCAGGGTGGGGCCTGGCAGAGGCGACGAGACTTGGCTGCCAGGCTGAGCCTGAACAGTGGCTAAGATAAATATGGGGCCCATCTGTGCAGTAGAGGAGCCAGTGATGCAGGGCCTCCAGAAAGGTCTGGCCGAGTGAAAGAGTTCCAAGGCTTTGCCAGGAAAAGGAGAGGACAGAGGGTGGGCCACGGGGTGAGGGAGCAGTCTAAAAGGACCCACACTTGGAGCTGAGGGGCAGCAGGTCCAATCTGGAGATCCCGGGAGCTGAGTAAGCAGTCTTGGGAATCAGCTAACAGAGTCGAGCTGGGCAGACAATGTGTTGGGTTGGGAAGCCACGGGTTGCCACAGCGACTGGCCCCGATGCTGCTGTGGCGCTCAGCAGACTGTGCCTGGGGTATTTCTAATGCTTTGGAGCTGGTCACCGGGCTGTGAATGTCAGCCCGGCAGGGACAAGCCACGAACTTTCAGGCCTTCCTCCCCAACGAGGAGTCCAGCCGGGAAGGGTCTTCGTGCACTGATTTCCTGAAAAGAAAGGAAGTCCCCCCGCCGCCGAGGGAGCCAGCAGTGTGAGAAGTGCATTCCAGGGAGCACATGGGTACTTGGGGATGGAAAGTCCAAGGAGAGGAAACCGCCAGCAAGAAAACACGGTGCAAACCCCAGCCACCGAGTCTGTACGTTAAAACATACAGCACCCAGGGGGCCTGAGTCGGAGGAGAGGCAGATTGGCAGGGCTGAGAGTTCAGTGGTTTTCTGTGCAGACGACTCAGCTGGTGAAATTCAGATCAGGGCTGAGTTGAGGAGAGGCCCTTCAGGGTTGGGACTGCAGCCGGGCAGAGAGGGACGGAGACTGTGGGTCTAGCACGCGGCTCAAGGGCCAGGCAAGGAGCCACCACCCGAGGTCAAACATGAATTCTGTCCTGACAAAACATGGATCTCCACCGCACAGCTGGCTCAGCCTCCATTCGGGAACTGGTAAGTATACTTTCTTCCTCTGGTTCAGAAAGGAGGGTTGAAGAGGAGCGAGAAAAGGGGATTTGGTGTGTCTTGAAGGGGCTTGGTTATGACCCCTCACTTGCAGAATTCACCTGAGCCATTTGAGAACCTTTCCTGCAGGCTGGGTGCACATCTGTGCTAAGGGGTGATTTAATGAACTGAAAGCCTGGAAGGCAGGGTTGGCCATCAGCTCTGACTTAGGTGCAGGAAAAGGAGGCTTTCGGTTTCAGCCATCCGACCCCTGAAAGAAGAAAGAACAGAGTCCCATGTGAAGAGCTGCTCCACTGGCGGCTGCTAAGGATGGGGGCTGGGAGGGCCTGCAGTGGGGAGGCTCTCCAGCTTCCTCTTCTGGGACGTAGAGGGTAGGTGAGAAAGCAGCCCCCAGACTTGCAAACCTTCAATTTTGTGCATTAAAGTTGGGTCCCCACTGGCAGGCTCCGAACTGTAGCTTTGTAGGGCCGCAACATTCCTCTGAAACCATCAATATTTGTAGGTTCATTTCTGATGCACTCCATGACGCATTTTGGCAGTGGGGAATCTGGAAAGGTGTGTGTGAACTCAAATAGGCTTCCAGTACCCCACCGAAACACCCTGTTCCTGGCCAAAGAGAAAATGGCTTGAAGGTGTGTTAGCTGCTGACCTCTCAGCATTCACAGAAGAGCCCTCATTCCAACCTTTGTCTGCCCACCACCTCCTCCCCCACCCCCATGGCTGGACCAAGACAGATTTAGGAAGCAGACAGTGAGTCACACAGAACTCTGAGCACCCACTCAGCCTCCCTGCAGGGCTATCCCCTCCCTGGGAAGGGTCTGCACTGCTGACATAGCCTTTCTCTAGCTCATATCCCCATGCAAAACTTACCTACCATGCTGGGGTCTCTGCAGGCCAAATGGACAGATGCCTCTCTCGGTAATATATGAGCCTCCAGTGACCCATGTCCAGTTCCCTCAAGGTCCATCACGGCTCACTCACTGCAGGGGAGATTGTTTCCAGGCTTGTATGAGATGTGGGCTACAGCCCCAAATCATGGCTGCCACATGGACATCATAGAATGGCCCACCCCTGCTGCTTCAGTTTGTTTGTGTCTTTTAAATTAATTAATAATTTTTTTGGCCACACCATGAGATTAATGGGATTTTAGTTTCCTGATCGAACAGGGGTTGAACCAGATCCCCGAGAGTGGAAGCTTGGAGTTATAACGACTGGACCTCCAGGGAAGTCCCTGATTATGTCTTTAAGCCCTTTACTGATTTGTTTTTGATATTGAAGGACAACTGGTGTGAATTCCCTGGCGGTCCAATGACTAAGATTCTGCACTTTCACTGCTGGGGGTGTGAGTTTGATCCCTGGTTGGGTAAATAAGATCCTGCAGGCCATGTGGTGTGGCCAAAGAAGGGGAGAAAAAAAACAGGACCACTAGTTATGCTTTAGTCATATTTCCAAGTTTTAAACAAGCTTTGGCGGAATATGTACTGAACTTGTATTAATTGTCAGGCATTGTGCCAGGGGCTGGGCTGGTGGTGATGAGCAAGATAAATGCCCGTCCTTTTAGAATCTAACACTGTGTGCCAAGGACAGGAAAACAGGGAATTGAAAAGCAGTTTGATGTGTATTAAACAGAGCGACGCAACTGTGGGGTAATGGGTTCATACATAAGAGAGGTTCCTCTTATAACACCCATCTGGGGTTTTTTTTTTAAGGAATCACATCACCGAAAGGACACAGTGGTATCAGTTGGGTAAAGATTATGGGTTGAAAGGTTTGATTTCAGAAAGAGAGAAAAGCAGGAGCTAGAAATGGCATTTTGTGCAGCATGTTTCGGACACACATTAGAAAGACTGAGAGATGGGTGGGTTCTTGTGGGTGCTGTGGGAAGCGGGGAGTATAAAAAAATGGTGCTTGATCCAGAGAGAGAGGATGGTTGAGCATCTTACAGAATTCAGATTTCGTCCTTGGGGCAATGAGCATTTAAGCATTTTTCTAATAGAGTAGGTAGTATTTTCTGACTTACATTTTAGAAAATCCTTTTTGATAGCAGTTTGGAGAGTGAATTTGGAGGAGTATGAGGAGGAGAATATGACAAAGAATCAGGAAGCTTCATGGTGGCTCAAATGGTAAAGAATCTGCCTGCATTGCAGGAGACCCAGGTTCTTTCCCTGGCTCGAGAAGATTCCCTGACAGAGGAGCCTGGCAGGCTATACAGTCCATGAGGTCACGAAGAGCTGGACACAACTGAGCAACTAACACTTTTGCAATAATGCAAGTGAAAGGTGGTCATTTAAACCATTTAAGTTAGCATATAAACTTAAAAAGTACGTACATGCACATGCGCACATGCATATGTATGTGTGTATACTTTGTTCTGCTTGTGTGTGTGTTAGTCTCTCAGTTGTGTCCATCTCTTTGCAACCCCATGAGGTGTCCATGGACACTGTCCATGGACTTCTCCAGGCGAGAATACTGGAGTGGGTTGCCATTCCCTTCTCCAGGGGATCTTCCTGACCCAGGGATTGGACCCAGCTCTCCTGCATTGCAGGCAGACTCTTTAACATCTGAGCCACCAGATGGTAAAGGGGGTATAACAAGGAAGCCCTGTTCTGCTTGTACAAGTAATATATTTTCATTATAAAATTCTCAAACAGTACATAAATAATGAAGCTATAAGTTCTGATTTTGTTATTTCCAACTGTATTTCAGATTTTTTTCTCTGAATATATACACAGCACACATACCTAAATATGCACATATATGTAAAAATGTTGACATGAAATTGAAGAAAATAGGCAGTTGCTTTTTCCACTTAATACTATATTTTGGACATTAAAAACTGCAGTATATAAAAGTCCACCTCGTTCTTTTTAATGGCTTCCTGATATTGATATGTATTGATATACTTAATTTTTAAACTGACCCTCTATGAGTGGACATTTGGGGTTGTTTCCAGTTTTTCACTCCTGTAAGTGATGAGGCAGTGAGCATCCTTATACCTGTGGACTTGTGAAAAGAGTATCTATAGAATACATTTCTGGATGTGGAATTACTGGGTGGAAGAGGATTAGCGTTTTACATTTTTGAAAAATAATTTCATTTATTGGCTGTGCTGGATATTTTGCTTTTTAATGGCTAGTTCCAAGTTGTCATCCAGAAAGCCATTTGTCCCCCCAGGAGCAGAGTATTTCAGTCCTTCGTGTGCTTTCTATGTGTGGTCATCATCTGTCCAGAGCCTATCCCTGGCACATGAGTGTGGGTGGCTGGATGGGGTCCCCTTACACGGCCTCAGCCACTTCTCTCCTTTGTCCACTTCCATTACTGAAATGCTGTGGCCCATGGCTGAGGGACAAGGACAGCTGTAGGCTCTGACATCATGCCTCTGAAGCTTCCACAGGTGGGGGGCATCAAGGGCACTCCATGATCCTCCTGTTGTTTAGCCACTAAGTTGAGTTCGTGAACTTCATAGACTGCAGCACACCAGGCTTCCCTGTCCTTCACTATCTCCCGGAGCTTTTCAAACTCATGTCCACTGAGTCAGTGATGCCATCCAACTGTCTCCTCTTCTGTCACCCCCTTCTCCTCCTGCCTTCAATCTTTCCCAGCATCAAGGTCTTTTCCAATGAGTTGGCTCTTTGCATCAGGTGGCCAAAGTATTGGAGGTTCAACTTCAGTACCAGTCCTTCCAATGAATATACAGGGTTGATTTCCTTTAGGATTTATTGGTTTGACCTCCTTACTGTCCAAGGGACTCAAAGTCTTCTCCAGCACCACAGTTTGAAAGCATCAGTTCTTCGGCATTCAGCCTTCTTTATGGTCCGATTCTCACATCCATTCATGACTACTGGAAAAACCAAAGCTTTGACTATATGGATCTTTGTTGGCAAAGTGATATCTCTGCTTTTTAATACACTGTCTAGGTTTGTCATAGCTTTTCTTCCAAGGAGAAAGTATCTTTGAATTTCACAGCTGCAGTCACAGTCCATAGTGATTTTGGATCTGCAGAAAATAAAATCTGTCTCTATTTTCACTTTGGGTGACCAACATATTCTGATTTTAAAACTAGAAGCCCTGAGACCTCTCTGCTTGGTGTCTGGTGGCTAAGGTTCTGTACTCCCAGTGCAAGGGGCCCAGGTTCCATCCCTGGTCAGAGAACTAGATCCCACATGCTGGAGCTAAGAGTTCATATGCTGCAACTAAGACCCAACACAGCCAAATAAACACAAATTACTAAAAAAGAAAACCGCTGAGAGTCCTGTGTCCTGGGACTCCTCTTAGTCTGGGCAAGGTGAGTGAACCTTGGTCACCTTAACTTCAGCACATTATATGTCCTTTCCCCAGGGCCTTTGCATTTTCTGTTTTCTCAGATATCTGTACGACTAGCTCCTTCACATCACTCCAGTCTCTGTTCCAACTCACCTTCCTCAGAGAGGAGTATCTTCAATAGTGTGCACACGTACTCACACACAGATGCACACTCACACTCATGGCCAGTCCCTGTCCATTAGCAGATATTTTTCTTGTGATACAGATGAACAGGACTGAGGCAGCCCCTCTCCAGGCCCAAAAGGAGCACCAGCATTCACTGTAAGCCATTATAGCCAGCAGTTGCTCTGCCCAGAAACTGTGTCTGTAGGCTGGGCCTGCATCCTTGCCTTGGGGGGAAGGAGAGGTCTCTGGCCTCCATGGACCAACAGGGAGACAAAACCCATCCCAGGCAACCTGGGTCTCTGCAGGGATGTCCAAGGGGATGGCAACAATAGTTTCCAACCATTGGGATCAGCGTTCCAACAATGGGTTAGATATTTTGAAATCCCAGCTGTCCTGGAAGTCTGGCCAGTCTTTTCTGTGGTTGGGAGCCTGGCTCAAACGCCTTTGTTCCTTGGACAGACTTGGCCCTCCAGAGGGCCAGCCTCTCGGACTGTCTGGCCAGGTTTGAGAGCCTGCAGTGGCCAGCGGCTGGCAGCATGAGTGGAATGTGGCCACCCTGCCATAGCCACAGACAACCCTGGGGATACAGGCAGGCCTCCATTTTCTCCTCTCCCCCCCCCACCCCCCGCCCGCTCCCAGCTGGGAAAACCCTGGTGCACCAGCTCACAGGGCCTGGGTCTAGCTGGGGTCTCTACTCCTCCCACGAGCTGGCCAGGTCTGACCTCAGGCTGGGTGTTCAGGCCTGTGGGCTGCCCACTGCAAAGGAATCCTCCTGGCCACCTTCATTGGACGAAGTTTTGAGGTATTCGGAAGTTGATCCTGTGAGAAATGGTTGGTTATGAACTCATTCAGTCAATGAGCAATCCCCTGGCACCTGCTCTGTTCCAGGCTGGCCTCAGTCCTGTGTTCAGGGGAGGTGGCTCAGACAGAAAAGAATCCACCTGCAGTGCAAGAGACCTACGTTCAATCCCTGGGTTGAGAAGATCCCCTGGAGAAGAGAATGGCAATCCACTCCAGTATTCTTGCCTGGAGAAGTCCATGGACAGAGGAGCCTGGTGGGCCACAGCCCATGGGGACACAAAGAGTCAGACATGACTAAGGGACTCAAACACACACACACACAGCTGCTTCAAGGGGCTCTCAGTGCAGAGGATCCAGGCTGCACCTTTCTGTATGGTCACCTGCAGTAGAGGCTGGATTGAGAGTTGCCTGGCTGAGGTTAGGGGATGGCTCCACCAGAGAGAAGTGGGTGGGAACAGGTCCAGCAGGGTGTGAGTGCCCATGGCAGGGAGGGTGACCTTGTCCCACAGATGGTAGAGAGTGAATTTTTAATCAAAGCAGGGATATTTTCGGATTTGCTTTGTATTCTTGCTGTGATTTTCGGTCATTGTCCACTGACTGTGGAGGATGCTCTTCTGGACTAAGTCATTTTAATCTCCACAGCTGCCCTGTGAGTACCATCACTGGATAGATGAGGGAACTGAAGCCCAGAAAGGCTAAGTAAGTTGCCCAAGGTCACACAGCCAGCAGGAGCTGGGATCTCAGCCAGGTGCCAGACTGCATTCTGGAAGCCGTCTTGGAGGGGCAAGAATGAGACAAGGGGCCCAGACACAGTGGTGATGGCCTGAGTGGGGGCCAGCGCCTTCTAGAGGCAGAGCTGAGAATGGTGTGGGCAGCTGGTCCATGGCCAGCTAGCCTGCGGGTGTGCTTGTCCCCAGGCTGTGGTGGGAAGACGGGTGGATGAGGACAATCAGGCCAGATGCTGGACAGTGGCTAGACCTCCCACCCCTTCCTCTGGGGAGCTGCCTGGGTCAGAGGGGCCTGTTGTCTGGCTGTCACCCTCCCCCACACACTCAAGAGAGCCCAGGAAGGGACCCATATCCTTGGAGGGCTGTGATCAGTGGGTCCCAGAGTCCAGAAGCAGGGTGCATCTGGGGAGGGGAAGGACCCTGGAAAGGGCCCCCCAGGCCCCTGTGTCTCAGTCCAGGATGCTGGCAGCGATGAGTAGGAAGGACCATGAATTGACTGTACCCTGGTAGCACATGGAGCTTGACTATTCTGATTCTGAAGGGAGCAGTGGCACAGGGTGGAGGTGATGGTAAGGAGACTCTGCCAGCAGCCCCCGCCATTTCCCGGCTGACCCAGGCAGGTCTCTAGGCCCTCTTGAGCCTCCCTTCCCACTCTGGATGATGGGGAGATAGCAATGCAAAGACAGCATCACTAAGCGACTTAAAGGAGATCCATCTCCAGGGCTCTGGGTCCAGGGCCTGGCGCACAGAGGGATTTGGCTGGTGTCAGTGTCCCTGCTGTCTGCCCAGCTGCTGGCCGGAGAACAAGGACTGAGCCAAGGTCCCTGACCGAGTGGGAGCCTCTGCTTCTGGGGGTTAGTGTCAGAGTGCCTGGGAGAAAGATGCACAGGCTACCAGAGGTGCCACAGGGCCCTCTTTCCTGCCTGGCCCAGGGCTTCCTGCTGGCAGGACTCTCCCCCCGCAGTGCTGGCCATCCATGCACTGAGTGCTGGGACAGCCCGTCTATGGGGTATGCTGCAGAGGAGCTTCCCATGGTGCCCACCCTGGGAATGAAGCGGAAAACCACCACAGGGTCCTTCCTGTCTCAGTCCTGGGCTCTGCAAACCCCGTCCTGGGAGCCATCATGCCCCAATAGCTCACAAGTCTCTGTCCCAGCCCCTGGGTCCCTGAGAGTTTGAGAAAGGGCTGTGTGGATCCAGCAGGAGTAGGGGGAGACCCACACTGGGCCAGACTCCTCCCCGTATGGTGTGCGCAGCCCACTCTGCTGGGGGTGGGACGCAGTAGTCTTATGCTGTGAAGAGGTGTCTAGGGAGACGGCCTGGGGCCTCACGGAGGCTGAAGGGCCAGGCTGGCTGGCCCTCAGCCAAGTGCCCCGGGGCCCAGCACCTTCCAAACTGAGGGACTCACAGGTGGCTGAGGCTTCAGGTCCATGTATCCAGGCTTCGTATTGGTTTGCTGTTTGTCTGTGCCACCCATGCCAACCCCCTACTGTTCATCCCCCTAGCAGGTGCATGCCTGCTGCCTGGGGCAATGGTCTCCATGCCACTTCCGCCCCGTGAGGAGCCACCCACCCGGCCGCTCTGGCCCTGGAAGGTCCTTGACAGGGGCCTCTGGTAGGTGGAGCAGACCCTTCTCTTCACCTGAAGCTAGAGGTCTGCTGTGTTATGTAGGGGGTGGGAACACACCTCCTCTCAGGCTGGGGAGTGGGGGAGCGAGGGTGCTGGGGGTGGCTAGTGCCAGCCCCGTGCTGTGTTATATAACGGGCCTCTGGCTGGCCGGCCAGACATAATTCCTAACAGGCTCTGCAGTCCGACCTGGGAGCACTTAAGCCCAGCACAGTCCGTGAGGCCACTTCTCACGCAAGCCGCACAGCTGGCACTGGGCACCGTCCGGCAAAGTTGGCTCTGTTAGCGGCCAACCCCACCCCACCCCCTCAACTGCTGCTCCCAGACTGTGCTGGGGGTCCAGGCAGGCCTCCCCACACACTGGAACTTGGAAGAAAGATGTCGTCACTTGCTCCTGGGGGGCTCAGGGGACAGCAGAGGGTCAGGGATGGACCTTGCCTGGTGAGGGGGAGGAGGAGGGCCTCATGGCAGGATGCAGGGACCACCCCTTAGGTATCCATCCCCAGGGGGTGAGCTCTTGTTCTCTGCTTGGCCCCACGTGAGCGGGATCTTTTAGAGACAATAGTGTGTGGGAGTTCCTTCTTACCTCACTCCTCTTCACAGATGTGGAAACTGAGGCTTCAGTAAGTGTCTTGCCCGGGGCTTCCCAGCCAGTGAGGCAGAGGCAGGACCCCTGGACTTGTCCACTCCTCAGAGAGTTGCCTTCAGCTATCCTGGTGGGATGGGGTCAGCCATAGCTGAAGAGGTAGGGGCCTCTAGAGGACCCAGGGACCTCCTGCTCTGTGAATTCAGGAAGGGAAGGTACCCCCCAGGACCAAGGTCTCTGTCGACTGTGGCTGGCTGGGAGGTGGCGGGCATGGAGGTTGACGGCGAGCTTGGGCCACCTGCTCCTCTTCCTCTTTCAGCCCCTTACTCAGCGGGCCTCCCAGGGCCCCTGCTCAGGCCCTCATGTGGCACTTCCGTTCTCAAGGAAACAGCTGCGGTTTTCCAGGGCCTTGACCGCCCTCTCCATGTCCAAGCTGTTGCCAGGAACTGGTGAAGCAGCCTCAGGTTTCCAACTGCCCATTTGCCTGTCACAGCCCTGGTCCCTGGCTGGTGGGAGCTCTTTACAATAGGGAGAAATCTCTGGGGTCTCCCTGCTTGGGATCAAGGCTCCTCACTCCGAGGGGCAAGCCAAGTAGAGGGTATGAGCCATTGGTGTCCTGGGTCTCCCAGGATCGCCCTGTCCAGAGGTCATGAGCTTCCAGGAAGAGCTAGGCAGAGAGGAGGACCTGGGACTGTGGGATGGTGGGCTTCCAGCTCAGGGCCATCTTGCCTCCCTCCGGGCGCAGGGTGCCCCTTCTATACCCTATGACTGCATCATTGAGGGCCTGGCACTGGCCTTGCGGTGAGAGCACAGCTCTAGAGTTCACCCCCATTTGTCCCCTGCCAGCTCTGGGTGGCCCCTGGCCCCAACCATGACCTCTGACATGGACTAATAGTACAGGCTTCATGGGGCTGACATGAGGATTAAAGGAGATAATGTGTGAACTGTGCTCAGCATGGCATCAGGCCCATGGTGACTCTCATCACTCTGCCCATCTGGGGACAGAGCAGAGTACAAGACATGGGCTTCCCTGGGGGGTCTAATGGTAAAGAATCTGCATGCCAATGCAGGAGACACAGGTTCGATCCCTGGTCCAGGCAGATCCTACAATTCATGGAGCAAATAATCCCTTGCATAACAACTATAGAGCTGGTGCTCTGGAGCCTGGGAGCTGCACTAACTGAGCCCATGTGCTGCAACTATGGAATCTCATGCAGCCTACAGCCTGAACTCAGAAATAAGAGAAGCAATGACTGTGAGAAGCATTCGCACTGCAGCTAGAGAGTAGCCCCTGCTTGCCACAGCTACAGAAAAGCCCGAATAGCAACCAAGACCCAACACAGCCAACACTGCTGCTGCTGCTAAGTCGCTTTAGTCGTGTCCAAACCTGTGAGACCCCATAGACGGCAGCCCACCAGGCTCTCCCGTCCCTGGAATTCTCCAGGCAAGAACACTGGAGTGGGTTGCCAGTTCCTTCTCCAGTGCATGAAAGTGAAAAGTGAAAGTGAAGTCGCTCAGTCATATCTGACTCTAGCGACCCCATGGACTGCAGCCTACCAGGCTCCTCCGTCCATGGGATTTTCTAGGCAAGAGTACTGGAGTGGGGTCCCATTGCCTTCTCCGACAGCCAACACACACATGTATATATACACATATATACATGTATATACACAGCCAATACACACACAGACATATATAAACAAGAAAAACGAATCCACCTTGCAATGCAGTGGACATGGTTTGATCCCTGGTCCAGGAAGATTCCACATGCTTTGTGCAGGGCAACTAAGCCTGTGAGCCACAGCTACTGAGCCTGCACTCTAGAGCCTAGGAGCCACACTACTGAAGCCTGTGTGCCCTTAGGGCCTGTGCTCCATAACAAGAGAAGCCACCACAATGAGAAGCCCAAGTATCACAACTAGGAATAACCCCCTCTCGCCACAACTAGAGAAGGAAGCAACAAAGACCCAGCGTAGCCAAGAAGAAAAGGAAAGGAAAAAAAAAAGACACACACACACACCTCAGCCCTCTCAGAGGTGGTAAAGAGCCCCCTCCCCACATTTGTAAGCAGGGTTACTAGCTGTCTAGCTTTCTGGTTTCCCCAGACCCAGTAAAAGACCCAGGTGTGTCTGCTTGCCTTTGACACCTGTCTCATGGTGGGGGGGGGCGCTGATAGGCCCCCCTGGGACACTGTGGGGACCCATTTATCAGCCTGGGTGGATCTTCGCAGAGCCCCTGGGTGTCTCCTGCTCTCCTGCACAGGGACGATGGAGGCCAAGCCGGGGATGGGGGCTTCCAGCCTGGACAAGAGGAGTGTGAATGATGCTCGTGGGAACTGGGGGAGGACATCAGGCAGCAGGACTGTATGAGCCAGGGCAGGGAGGTGGGAAGCAGGAGGCACATTTGAAGACAGAGAGAACCTCTGGGAGGAGTCTGTAGATGCTCCAGGGAGTGGGAGGGGCACAGCCAGGCCTCATCTCTGTAGCCCCGCGGCCTGAGCACCAGCAGCCCCCGAGCTAGGCCTCCACAGGTGGGTGCATGTATGGGGGGGCTCCTTGTATCCACCCCAAGCTGAGAATCAGAAGACATCTCCCCCAGCCCCCTGTGTGTGATGTCCTTGGAGCTGACTGTTTTGAAAACACAGCCAAGTGTAGCAGCACCTCTGGGCCTAGACTCAGGGGGGTCTAGACTGGGTGACTGCTCAGGGACCACTCTGCACTCTGCAACCCTGGCCTCTGCTGGGTGGGCCCTGAGACCAGCCGCGGCTGCCAGGAAAGAATCATCTGACTCCCCCGAGCTCGGTCTGGCACCCCCATGCTGGCCACTTGCCTGTAAACACGAGCCAAGGTGCCCCCCACCTCGAGCGGGCGCAGGCTTCGTGGGAGCCAGTGATTACAGACCAAAGGGCCCGGCTGCATTTGTCTGGCCCTGGCCCTGGGCTGGAGGAGGAGGCGGGTGGGCAGGCAGGCAGGCAGGCAGGCATATGGTTTGAATTACTTGAGCTGCCTCTTGGCACCTTATCCCTCAGCTGGGGGTATGCAGACTCCCTAGACGGCTACCCCACCTCCCTCCCACCCGCCACAGCCCTTGGGTGACCCCCCCCACCACCCAGAAAGTAGAGTCTTTTGCTGTCAATTCCCCCTGCCTAGACCTTGTGCCTCTCTGTTGCCAGGTATCTGGTTGGGCAGGAGGGAGCCATCTCTGCCCCCACTCAGACTAGCTTCTTTGGCACCCTGGCAAGTTGGGGAGCCATGGCAGGGTCACACAGAGTGGGCTCAGCAACATGGTGGAGGCTGGCTGGGAGGCTGAGCATGGTACTCTTTCCCCATCCAGCCTGGATCCCCATGGGGCCACTTCTTTGCTCTCTGACCACAGAGCTTCTCCTCCAGGTGGCTGTCTGGGCCCCCAAGTTGGCTTTTACAAAAATATTTACTTGGCTGCACCAGGTCTTAGTTGCAGCATGTGAACTTTTAGTTGCCGCCTGTGGGATATAGTTCCCTGACCAGGAATGAACCTGGGCTCCTGCATTGGGAGTGGGGAGTCTTAGCCACTGGGCCACCAGGGAAGTTCGCCTCGAGTTGACCTTGAAGCCAGATAGTCCTAGGTTCAAACTCAAGTTCCGCTCCTTGTTAGCTGAGTCCTGGTTTCCTCATCTGTGCTCTGCCCCACCCAGCTCCTCCACCTCAGCCCTTCCATCTGCTCTGCTTCCCACCCCTGTGCCCACTGGACAGGGGGCTGTGAAGCTCCACGGTGATGCTTGAAGTCCTTTGTACCCATTCAGCCTGCCCAGGCTCCATGCATGGCGCTACCATCAGTGTAGGTGACACGGTCTAAGGAGGCAGGCAGGGCAGGTGGGCGGGCTGGAGAAGCTTGGCCAGCCCAGCGAGGGAAGAGCCCTTGGTGAGAGCCGGAAAGGCTGATTCTGGGCCTCGGCCTGGCCCACAGCTCGTGCCTTCTGACCCTTGAAGGCCTCCCCCAGTCTTTGCTCAGGGAAGCTGGGAAACGCCTTGTGCTTCCTGAGGAGGGGGCCCAGTCAGGCTGCTGAAAACAACTCTGGGCTCATTCCATAGCACCCCATGGGTGCTTCCACTCCTCATTAAGAAATCCTGTGGGGTCCAGCTGGGGTTGGGGGCTGGGGTCAGAGGTCAGGGGTGGGGGGCTGGAGTTGCTCCTGGGGCAGCACATTTTTCTCTTCTGAAAACTTATCTTAGCAAAGAGATCACGGAACAATCAGACTCTTTTCCGGGCCTCTGCGGTCCACAGACGGCCAGCCCATCCCCTTGGTGGGGGCTCTGAGGGGGCCGGGAAGTTGAAATTTGTAAAATGTCTGTAGGAGGGGAAGAAAGGCGCTTTGTGTGGGGCTGGGGCCCTGGCCATTGGTCAGCTCTGAGGCCCCCGGCCACTCCCAGCATGCTCCCCTCCCCGGGGACGGCTGCACTTGCCGGCCCTGAGGCCAGCCCGAGGGTCTCTGCAGGCCCTCTTCAGTCCCTACATCCACTGTGTCTAGGCCTTGGAGACCAGGGGCCCTGGGGTTACCCAGGCTCTGAGGGCACAGGCCTGGCAGGGAGGCCTGTCCAGACCTCAGGATGTTTCTCTACTGGAAGAAGCGGGGTGCCTACGAGCTGGAGGCCCTGCCCAGGGCCCTGGCCGAGCTGGAGCTGGGGGCTGTGGAGCGCTTCTCCTGGAGCTCCACCCTGGACATCATCGAGGACCTTGGGGGTAGGTACATGCCCACTTTTCCAGGAGGGCGCGTGTGAGGCTTGGACACCTGGTCTACCTGGCCGCCTCCCTCTGGCCAGAGCCTATGGCACACTCACCATATATGTGCTGCTGCCAGTCACTTACTGAGAACAGTATGGGGACCAGGCCTCTCCTGAGAGCCACTGCTGGTGGAGGAGATCCTCCAGTGAGCTGGAGGATCCAGGGAGGCTTCAGGGCAGAGAGAGTAGGCCAGGGTGGGCAGCGTGGGCCCCACAGCCAGGCTGGAAGCAGGGCAGCTGGGGCTAGGGGCAGCAGTGGCCGGTGCTGTGCTTCAGGCCTAGACTCTGCCTCCACAATCCAAGTCAGGTAGTGGGATGAGTCTTTCTGGAACATTCATGTTCAAGACCCCAGGACATGTGCCATTTCTCCTATTTTCCTCATTGTGGGTGAGGAAACAGAACACAGAGACTGCCAGTCACTTACTGAGAACAGTATGGGGACCAGGCCTCTCCTGAGAGCCACTGCTGGTGGAGGAGATCCTCCAGTGAGCTGGAGGATCCAGGGAGGCTTCAGGGCAGAGAGAGTAGGCCAGGGTGGGCAGCGTGGGCCCCACAGCCAGGCTGGAAGCAGGGCAGCTGGGGCTAGGGGCAGCAGTGGCCGGTGCTGTGCTTCAGGCCTAGACTCTGCCTCCACAATCCAAGTCAGGTAGTGGGATGAGTCTTTCTGGAACATTCATGTTCAAGACCCCAGGACATGTGCCATTTCTCCTATTTTCCTCATTGTGGGTGAGGAAACAGAAACACAGAGAGATTAAGCCCCTCAAGAGGCAGCAAGTGGGACATTCTTGGCAGTCCAGTGGTTAAGACTCCACACTTCCACTGCAGGGGGCGTGGGTTCGATCCCTGGTCTGGGAACTAAGATTTCACATGTAAAAAAGATAGACAGCATAGGTGGTAGGGGATGCTGAGCCCAATGGACTGTTTGGTTCAGAACTAATGGGGATAACAATACCCGTGGCATCATGGGGTTGCTGAGGGGACTACCTATGGTGACACATGGAGCCCTTCAAACGCTACCCGCTGCAAAGCAAAGGCATGGTCCTGCCCAGCTGTTATCATGGTCATTAAATTGCAGCCTGGCAGAGCATTCAGCCTCAGGCCAGCACCTCCGACTCTGTAGGGACAATTCAGTGCCCAGGACAAAGGGAGCCCAGGTCTGGCCTGCAGAAACCAGCAGGGCATGGCGTCTCAGGCCTCGGCCCTCTTCTCTGTTGGCTTCATCTCAGGCCCCAGGCTCTGCCCCCTTCTCCAGGTTGCAGACCCAGAGGAGCGGGAACCTTTCCTAGGAGCAACTCCCCAGCCTGGCGTGGTCCTCTTCTGACCCATCCATGCAGCCAGAAGGCTCAGAATGTGATGAGTCGGCCTGGGATCTGCCATGGACAGAGATCATGTAGGGTGTGGGTTCAGCAAGCAGGGTGGTGCTGCTTCCAAAGGGGAGAGTGGATGCCTGGTGGGCGTAAATGACAGGTGTCCTGTCTGTGAGGAGCCTTGTTCGGCCAGCTGTCCTATTGGCCAAAGTGGATAGGGGGATATGGCTGCTGGGAGAGATGGGGTGGGCAGAGTGCCCACCTGGGGCCCAGGATCATAGGCACCTGTCCAGGAGGCTGGGAGGGAAGCAGGGGAGGTGGGAAAACTGCAGGGGAAGGTTCGGACCAGCTGGGCAGAAAATTCACTGTCTCTTTCAGCCCACCGGGCACCATTCTGGAACCCGGGTTCCAGAATGGGTTGGGGGCAGTGGCACGGGGTGCAGTCTGAGTCCTGTCCCCTTGTCCTGCTTCAACTGGCAGGTTCCTATCCACAGAGGCAGGGAAGGTGGCCAAGATCTGGCTAGAGACCAGACAGTCCCAGATACCAGCCGAGGAGGCCCAGCAGGGGTCAGATCCCCCGCTTCTTATTGGGTCTCTGGGTCCAGTTACTGTGGAGTACCAACCAAGCTTTGCTGTTGTTGGGCCCTCACCTCTCCCCAGGACTCTGGAGCAACTTCTGTGAACTACCTCCCCTTCCCCTAGCCCCTCCAGCCAGGGCCGTCTCCAGGGTCCCACGGCTAGCGTTTAGAGGGGACTTGCCCCATGCCAAGGCTTCCCTTGGCTCCCGTCATCTCCATGACCCCTCTTTGAGGCAGGGACAATTCCTGCAGCCCCCTTTGCTCTGAAAGGGTAGTCAGCGCTCAGCAGTGTGCTGAGTGGTGGTGTCCAGATCCACAATGCCACAACTCCCATCCTCTGCCTTGGAGCTGCAGGACCAGGCCCTGTTCACTGTCACAACCCCCTGCCTCGTGGCCCCAGCACATGGTGGGTGGGTCACAGCGTGTGAGCAGGCCTCACGGGTGAGCTGAGGCAGGCGAGTTGGAGAGCCGGGCACACAGCTGTCTGTGTGGGCTCTGTCCTCTGCATCCAGCCAGCGCCTGGCCTGGCCCATCAGGGGTAGGTGGTAGGCCTCAGCTCCGGCTCAGCCCTGAGATGGGGGAGCGGCAGGGAGCTTATCCACAGAGTGTGACTGTCCTGAACTGGAATCTCACACCAGTTTCTGCAGCCTGCTCCTGTTCCTCCCTCGGTCACTCTCAGTTCCTCCGAGGATCTTGGGGAGGAAGTCTGTGGTCAAATGTGCAGGTGCCCACAGCAGCCTCGGCCACAGGAAGTGGCTGGCCAGCCCCAGGCTTGTGTGCAGGAACTGTGTGGACAGTTTCTGTGGCCTCAGAAAGGAATTCTGATGTGTCCTCCCATGTCTTCTTACTGAGTCCAGGCATGCGGGTAGGCAGGGCAGAGGATGGGGGGGGTCTCTATTTTCAGGAGGCGATGCAATTGTTTGTTCTGGGCTATAGTCAGGAGCAGCATCAGAGGCCATGGTCCAGGTTCCTTCCTCCAGCTGTTCCCCACTTGACTGCTCTACCCCACGATGCTACATGGAGCTTTCTTTCTCAGGCCGCTATGATGCTCTGACCAGTATCTTCGGTTGGGAGAGGCGGGTGGTTCCTGAGATCAGCAGGCATTTGCTTAGGACACACCCCTCTGGCTCTTGGGCAGCTTTGGGTCAAATCTTGCCCTTCTGTAAGCTGCCCTGATGATGGGGTTCAGTTCTAGCTGAGCCCGCAGCAGCTGCCCAACCAGAGACAGGCTCCCAGGAGGGCTGGGTTTGCGTGGGAAGGGGCATTCAAGGCCACAGCTGCTTCCTGGGAGGGGCAGCCTTGCCTGGCCAGGCTCGGGATTAGGAGCTGCTGGGTAGGAAAGCTCTGTCTCCTTGAAACAGAAGAGTTCATGGTGTCAGGGGAGACTTACAGGTAAGGGGCTCCCCTGAGGAATGACAAGGGTGGTTTCTTGTACACTTGTCTCAGCCCAGAGCCAACTGGGAAAGGGAGAACTTATGTGACAATGAAGAAATTAGTTCACACGTGCTAAACACACACCTGTGCCAGGAACCATGGGAGCACCATAGGATTGTCTGGCCTAATAGTTAAGAGTACAAACTTGGAGTCTTATGGTTCTAGGCTCAAGTCCCAGGCTCATCTCTCACAAGCTGCATGACCTTGGGCAAGTTGCCCAATCCTCTGAGCTTCAGCTTCCTCACCTGTAAAATGGGCATGAGCATCAAACCTCCCTCTCTCAATTGTTTAGAAAAGTGCTAGCCCCTAGAGCTTTCATTCTTTACTCTTTTTTTGGCCACATGTGCACTTTGTTTCAGTGTGCTGGCCTCTCTAGTTGCAGAGCACTGGGTCAGTAGTTATGGTGCATGCACTTAGCTGCCCTATGGCATGTGAGATCTTCCTGGACCAGGGATTGAACCCATTTCCTGAATTGGCAGGCAGATTCTTAACCACTGAACCACCAGAGAAGTTGCTTTCATTTAGATTTTTTTTACTAGTCATATTTAAAAAAACAAAACAGGGAATTCCCTGGCCGTCCAGTGGTTAGGACTCCACGCTTTCACTGCTGAGGGCTAGGGTTCCCACAAGCAGTGCAGCACAGCTAAAAATAAATAAAATAAAACATATAAATAAAAAGGCAAAACAAAAACAAGCAATGAATTGAATGAAATGAATTCTAATAATACAATTTAACTTAATAAATTCCAAAAATATTACCATTTCAACATATAATCAGTATAAAAAAATCATCAATGAGATTTTTTCTTTTTTTCTTTTTTTTTTTTGCACTAAGGCTTCAGTTTCTGCGGTGTATTTCACATGCACAGCACCTCTGTGTGGATGAGCCCCTTTGCACGTGCTTAGTAGCTGCAATGACCAGTGGCTGATTTTTAGGGTTAGACCATGCTGCAGAGGGTTTGACTCTGAAATAAGGCCATGTGGGATAAGCACACAGTGCCCTGTGGGTGCCCGGAAGGTTAGAACTATTGCTATCAGCAGGTGTTTCTGGAGTGGTCCAGTGGGGAAGACAGGTCCAAAGTCAATTCAAAGGCCCACCCCAGGACAACGGGATTGAAGAGGGAGTGATTCATTTGAATTTGGATGTTCTGAGATCCAGGGGCCTTCCGATGTTCTCTGAATTCGACTTGGGCCTTTGAGAGTGGGCAGGGTGTCAGCAGACAGCAGACTGTGATGAGAAGGATATGGTAGGGGCAGAGGAACAGAACCAGGAAGGGCTGGGCCAGGGTCAGAAGCTCATTTCTGTCCCAGGAACCCCAGTGAGTAACAGAGGGAGGGGGTTAAGGTGAGGCGATAGGGAGTGGTGGGGACTGTGGAGGGTGGAAGGGTGTGTGCCCGTCTTAGGCAGACACAACCAGGGCACTGGAGCCGTCAGGAATATGGGTCCGGAGCTGCCAGGCTCCTCTGGTTTGTTCATGGAAGCCAGAAATCTGGATTTTTATGTGAAATCTGACTTTTTAAAGTTGGCAACCAAGTCAAATTCTTTTGAAGCACTGTGCTCGGCCAAACAAAACATGTCTGCCGGCCGGCTTCTGCCCAGGCGCCCTGTCGGCCAGTTGTGGTGGAGACCGTGTTGGAGGAGAAGGGAAAACGGCATCGTGTGACTAAGATAGAGGGTGGGGGATGCTGGCGTGTGGGTTGGTCTGCCTGGCGGAGGGGCCCTGACTTTCCCGAGGAGGCTGGGGAGCCACAGAGCCCATGGAGGCCAGAAGGCAGCTGGGCTGTTCAGACTAAGAAAGAAAGACTCTGGCACCTTGGGACGGGCGGCAAGTTCTAAGTTCCAGGTCTGCCTGGAGATGGCTAAGGGCCTGCAGCTGGAGACCGGCACCGGCTGACTCAAGTCAGAGTGGTCTTCCCAGGTGGGGACCCTGAGGGGAGCGAGAGCAGGAGGTGGAGGCAGCCTCCAGGAGCTGCCCCACCGTCACAGCCTCTCAGCTCCAGGGCTGTCTCCACTGACTAGCTGCTCCTATGGGTCCCCTTGGTCTTACTCCCCATTAACAGGGACTCAGATACACAAGCAGATCTCATCTGGCTGAGTTCCCCAGACTGAAGAGGGTGCATGGGAAACTCCTCCAGAGCTGGCTGAGGTCTCCAGGTCCCTGGAAGCCCAAGTAACAAAGGAGATGCTGCTGGGTGGCAGAGAATGGCCACGCTTTCCACCCCACCCTCAAGCCAGCTGCATCCTGTCTGCATCCTGAGGGCTGTCTCCCACCTCAGCTACCTTTGCCCCCAAGCTAGCGTCAGGACAGGCATCCTTGGCCCTTCACACAGCTGAGGAAGCAAAGATTCCAAGAGGGATATCAGAACTGTGTGATTCTGTGAAATGAGTGAGGCGGGGCTGGCCTGAGAGTGCTGAGAGTTAGCAGGGTCCCTTCTCAGAACCCCAGGCTCACACTCACCAAGAGCAGACTGGGGGACACTGCGCCGTCGCTTCCCTCTCACCCTGGAAGCTTCAGGACACTGATGGAGCCCCTTGTGCAGCTGTTCTTGCACACAGCCTCCTCCTCTCGACAACCCCCTGTGCTGCTTTCCAAAGGGCCTTGCCGCCCACTGGGCCTCACATGAGCTCCTCAAGGCTTGTCAGGGTCACCAATGAGTCCCCAGGGCTCAGCTCAGGGCTAGACACAAGGTAGGCCCTCCAAGGACTTACTGTGTGTTTGCTGAGTGAATCCAGAGAACCCAGAAGACCTGGGATCCGTCACTGTTCCCTCCACCAAGAGTCTGCGAGGGAAGGGACTGGGTCCTGGCACCCGTGAGTCCCCAAGGGTCAGTCCATGAAAGGGGGCAGACACCCTACTCCAGTTAGGGAAGGGACCAGGGTAGCCTTTGGGAGAGAGACTTGGGCCCCAGGGGAAACTTCCATACCTGGGGCTCATCTACCCAGGGCCCCCCCCAGCACCCACCTCCAGGTGCAATGGGGTCTGGGCAGGCTTAGGAACAGGCTGAGTCCCTTGGGAGAGTCTTTGCCACCTCCCCAGGGCTACATTTCTGTAGTTAAAAGTGTTTTGTAATGATTAAAATGCTGTCCAAGTATCTCGTGATGCTATTTACATAAACTACAAGATCAGGCAAAACTAATTGAAAGAGAGTTCAGGACTATCCCCTCAGAGAGGAGAAGCTGACAGCCCCCACGAGGGAGACTTGCACATCGGGGCTGGTGATGCTCTACTTCTTAACCTGGGCGCTATTTTGCACGCATACGTTTTTGTGAAAATTTTATTGAGCTGTGTACTCACGAGAGCTGCACTTTTCTATACCTATTTATTTTACACTTTCATAAAGTTTTTAAAATGCTAAACACCACCAAGATCATAGTAATAAAACAACGTTAGTCTCCAGGTCCCCTCCACTTATGGAACCCTTACCCCATCCCTGAGAGCATCTCTAAATGAGAAGAGAGGCCTCTGCTGGGGGTGGGTGGCAAAAGAAACCGGGAGCTGTCCTGACCTGCGTGCCTGTCTACAAGAAGGCATCGTTTCCACTGAGATGGTACCTTTAGGACGAGGAGAAATAGCAGAGCTGTCTAAAATGCCTTCGTTTCCACTTTCCAGGAGATTGAGAAAATGTCTCCCGATCACATCAAAAACAGAGGTGTTTTCTTTTGAGGTGGCTGGGAGGCTTGAGCAAGTGGGGGGAGCGGAGGGATGGCGTTTAGTCACACCCACTGCTTTTTAGAGAGAGGGGGAGGGTGAGCTGCGGTCTCCCAGGGAGGCTGATGCCCCACGCCGCCGGGTGCAGGCTCTGCACAGCCGGGAGCCGGGAGGAGGGGCGCGGGGGGCGGGGCACAGGGTCCCGCCCCATAGGCGGGGCTGCCACTCCGCCCCTCCCACCGCCCACCTGCCCCGCCCCGCCTCTCACAGCCGAGGGTCCCTCGGCCGCAGCGCTCCGGCCTCTCCCCAGGCACCCGGCCGGCGCCCGCCCCCCGCCCGCCTCCATCGCGCTCGCCCCCCGCGCCGACCCGCAGCGCCCCCGGCCCCTCCCGCGTTCCCGGCCTCCCCACGCCTCCTCTATGGGTGAGTGCGGGGCCCCCAGCTCGCCCCGGCCCCGCCATGCAGGCCGGCTGGCCTGGCCGCCTCCGCGCCGGCTCGGGGAGGGGCGTTGGCGAGGGGCATCGCGGGCCGGTCGGGGAGTTGGTGGGGGTAGGGGGGAGATCAAGGGCAGGGCAGGACCGGCTCCTTCCCCTCAGCAGGCGGGGGCTCAGCCTGCCCCCTCCTCTGGGGAAGGCCTGCTTGAGATGGGAGGTAGACGCTGGTCTCAGAATCAGGGCTGTGGGGGTCCAAACTCTGTCCCCATGTCGGGGCACGCTTCGTCACCCCTTCCCCTGGCCCTGCAAGCTGGCCGGGGTGGGCAGCCTCTTTGCCCCCCTTCCCTGTCCCCTCTGCTGCTGCACCCCAGGAAGAGGGGCAGCTTGGAGGGGGCCAGGTTCTAGGCCAAAGATGGACAGCCGGTGAAGGAATCACCCCAGGTTCTTGCGGGGGAGACCATCCATAGAGGCTGCGATGTGGAGGGAAGGAGTAGGAAGGGATCTTGGACCCCTGGAGTCCCCTTTCCCCTCACTGTCTTGCAGGAATCCCCCGGGAACCCTGGGGCCCCAAGGTCACTGAGCCACCCTCCTTTCCCCTCCCCACCCCCCACCCCCCACCAGTGGGACAGAGAGAGGGAGCAGTTCATTTCCAAAGATGTTTTCTCCCCCTGGAATCTAGATAATTTCCCTAGGGAGCTGCAACAAGAAAAGGGCTCTGCACACAGATTCCTGTGCAGATAAGTTGGCATTTAAAAGAGAAAGGGACACTGCCCTCCTTTGAAGGGTGCATTGAGGAGAACGCCCCACCCCGTTCTCCGGTAGGGAGGCTCCTGGGCCCTGGGGAGCCAGGGTGCCTCTGCCTGGGGCGCACCCTCCCTGGGCCCCGCCCAACTAGTAACCCTCCTCTCCTCTCCTTTGCAGAAGACCGGAGCCTGGAAGAAGAGAAGGGACTGCGTTGTCAGAACCCTGACTGCATGGACAAGGGCCGGGCTGCTAAGGTAGGGAGGCTTGCGGGCTTGGGGGCCACTGGGGCAGAGGGGGGAGGGTGCTAGCCACCCTGTCTATCCAGGCCCGGAAATCCATGGGGCCCTGGCAAGGGTGCAGCCGGCCTGGCTACAGTGCAGCCTGAGTTCAGGGGTGGGCAGGGCTGCAAGATGGCTGGTTTAGGAGGCAGAGGGGTTGACCTTGGTTCAGAAAGAGCAGAGTTGGGGGGCACTTCTATGAAGGCAGCAAGAGCAGGGGTGCCTCAAAGCCCTTTCTCGCCCTGCGGCCCTTAGAACCCTGAGGTGACAGGTACTGCTGCTCAATGTCACTGATGAGGAAGCTGAGAATCAGCAAGCAGAGACACCCCCCACCCTGCAACCAAGGTTCTGTTCCAGTGTCCCATGGGCACTCTTCCTGGGCCAGCAGGCCACTCTTCAGGCCTGGGCATGGGTCAGGGACACTGTGGGACTTTGTGACAGTGCCTGGGGATGAGGAAGGGAAGAGGGGGCCCACTAGTCCTGGAGTGTCAGGACTTGGGAGCTAGGAGTGGACAAAACAAGAGGGATACAGATAAAAATGATGGAGGCCTTCTGCCTGGTCTGTGCTGGGCCCTGTGCCTCATGTGCTGTTTGTGGCAGCTCTGCTGGGAAGGTGTGAGTCGTTGCCCTGTTTTCCAGATGAAGATACCAAGGTTCAGAGATGTCCTGTGACCTGGCCGAGGCCCCACAACTCAGGAGAGACTGAGCCAGGGTTGGAACCCGGGTTGGGCCCCTCCCTGCACGCATTTGAGGGACAGCAGTGGTAACAGCCGCAACTACCTTGTCTCCCCGAGCCCTGAGGACTCTATCTCCTCCCTCTGGCCTTCTGACAACTGTCCCGTCATTACTCTCATTTACAGTGGAGAGGTAGCGGGTCATCTGAGAATGCATCTTTAGGATGCGGGAGAGCTGAGATTCGAACCCAGAACCCTGATCTGTGTGGTGCCAGAGCCCTGTTCCTAGCCACTGTGCAACTCAGCTCTGCAGCTGCAAGAGATTAAAGATGCTGCCCCGTTACACCCTTCCACCTGGACACAGCCGCTTACATTCTGTACAGGAAGACCATGGCTGGAAGGATCGTGAAGGGCTGTTCTGGGGGTGGGGAGAGGAGGGGGAGGCTTCCAGTTGCCGTGGTCACCGGCAAGGGGGCGGCTGTGATGTCAGATGCAATCTGCTGGCACGGATGGTGCCTGGCATCAGGGCTCTGGTGTTGGCTGACTGCCTCTCCCCATATGGGGGCTCCTGGCAACAAATTGGCCCCAGTTACCCTCCGTTACATCCTGCCAGGGGCCTGTGAAGCCTTGGGGCCTCTGCCTGACCCACAGGAATGGCAAAGGGGGCAGGCCACACTGACCCAGCCTCTTCTGTGGGCAGCCGTCCCTCAGGCAGGCCCACAAGCTGCCATAGGAAGGGGCAGGGGTGAGGCCTATGAGATGAGAGTTGGTGTCAGAGTGCCTGTGGGCCTTCTGCAGCCTCCAGGTCTCAACTCCAGCCCAGCCATGGGCTGCCTGCAACTCAACATGGCTGACATTGGCATCGGCAGCAGACCGTCACCCAGCTTGCAGGGGGAGAGCCCTAGTTCTGTCGCTGGTGGCAGCTGCTTTGGGACAGGTGATACAGACTTGGGCCACAAGGATGCCTGAGTGATAAGAGGCAGAAGGTCTAGTCAGGGAAGACATCTTGGAGGAGGTGACCTCTGATGGGAGTGAAAACGTGGACATGCATGCATGCTAAGTTGCTTCAGTCGTGTCTGACTCTTTGTGACCCCATGGACTGTAGCCCTCCAGGCTCCTGGTCCCCAGGAGTCCATGGGGATTCTCCTGGCAAGAATACTGGAGTGGGTTGCCATTTCCTCCTTCAGAGAATCTTCCTGACCCAGGGATCAAACCCCTGTCTGGTACGTCTCCAGCACTGACAGGCGATTTCTTTATCACTAAGCCTGAAAATGTGGACAGGCAGAGCAGAAGCCAGGGGCAGTCCAGGAAGTGGGGACTGCCACAGGCAGAAGTACAGAGGCAGGAAACAAGGGGCAAGAGGCAGGTCTTGCCAAGGGTAGGAGCAGGCTGGAGCAGAGGGTCAGAGGAGGTGAATGACACCCAGGTTGGTGAGAGAGGAGCAAAGAATATCCTCTTGTTGATGATAAGAACCACCAGTGACCAAACATGTTTACGTGCCAGGCGGTTGTCAAGCCCTCATGCTTGTTTCACTGAACTTTTGTGAGAACCCTAGAAGAAACGCATTATTATCATTCCTACGTGAAACATAAGGAAACAGGCTCAGAGACAAAAGAACTAGCCCATGTCACAGAGCATGACCGGCCAAGCATAGCCTGGAATGAGATGGAGAGCCTCCTTCTTACTGTCCTCCCCAGCCATTCTAGGAACCGCTAGCAGGATGTGACTAGCGTTTTGAAGGAGATGACATCATTCATTCATTCACCAAATCAGCCTGAAGCACCTGGCGTGCCAGGCCCTGTTCTAGACCTGGAGATCTCCGGGGAACAAAGGTGCTCCCCTCCTGGAGCTGATCCCAGCTCCCAGGGAGGAGGAGGGAAGTGAGGACTTGGGTTTGTAAGACTGGCCCCCCGCCCGGGCTGCCCTGGGGAAGGGACATCTTTCAACCAGACTGGACCCGTCTGCTTCTGGGCCCACCCTTGAGGGTTTGTGTGTGTGTGTGTTTGTTCTCTGGCTGCACTGAGTCTTGATTGCTTTGTACGGGCTTTCTCTAGTTGCAGAGAATGGAGGGCTACTCTTTGTTGCATGGGCTTCTCATTGCATTGGCTTCTCTTGTTGCAGAGCATGGGCTCTAGGGCTCACAGGCTTCAGTAGTTGTAGCACACCGGCTCAGTAGTTATTTGCACAGACTTAGTTGCTCCTCCACATGTGAACTCGTCCCAGAGCAGGGATTGAACTCGTGTCCCCTCCATTGGCAGGCGGATTCTTAGCCAGTGCGCCACCAGGGAAGTCTGAGGATTTTTGTTTGTTTGCTTTGGTTACATCTTTGTTTTTATTTATTTTTCGGTGTGGCACGTAGGATCTTAGTTCCCCAACCAGGGAATGAACTGGTTCACCCTGCATCAGCAGCATGGCGCCTTAACTACTGGACTGCCACAGACGTCTCCACCCTTGAGGTTTTATTTGAGCCTCTCCTGGGTGCTGGGGCTTTTGAAATGGATCAGCCACTCCACTCCTCCCTCCTGTTCTGGAGTTCACTCTGGGGGAATGGAGATAACCAGATGGACTTCCTGGAGGTGGCTGCTGGTGTCCAGAGAAATGAGGGCTTATTAAGATAGAAGAAAGCTGAGTGGGGATGGGGATGGATATTGGGAATGGAAAGAGTGAGTAGGGCTCGGGGATGGGGAAAGGTAGGCAAAACTGAACAGGGAGCATCCTGAAGTCCAGGTGAGGTGTTTGAACTACCTGTCTTGGGGACCATGGAGGGAGGTGGTGTCCCTATACTTCCCCAAGAGGAAGATGTATAGAGTAGGGGACCTTCCTGGTGGTCCAGCGGCTAAGATTCTGCGCTCCCAATGCAGGGATCCCGAGTTCCATCCCCGGTCAGGGAACTAGATCCCACATGTCGCAACTAAGAGTTTGCTTGCCACAGCTAAAGACCCCACGTGCTGCAGTGAAGACTGAAGATCCTGTGTGTCGCAACCAAGACCTGTCACAGCCTAATAAATAAATGAATATATTTGTAAAAGATGTATGGAGTAACCCACACCTGGGAACTTCAGGGTCGCAGCCTACCCCTTTTCCAACTGCAGGACCCTGGGAAAGTCAGTCTACCTCTGAGCCTCAGTTTCCTCATCTGGAAGCTGAGGCTTCTAGAGTTGTGACAAGAATTAAGAAGGCTCACCTGTGGAGTGCTTAGCAGAGAGCGTGGCTTGCTGTGGTGTTCGAGAGGATGCTAGCTGTGATCATGTATCATGTGCGCAGGGGGAGAGAAACCCCTAGGCTCCCAGCATGCCCTCCTCTCTCTCCCTGAGATCTGAGACCACCTTGGTTCCATCCTAGACCTGACCAACCCCACCCAGCCAGACAGATGTTTACTGCACAGCTATCCTGTCCCCAGGGCAGGTGTCCTTTTGGGGACCCAGAGGAAGTGTTTGCTCCCTCTCTCCCAAAGGGCCGGGTGATGACCTGGTGGGTGTCCCCACCCTCCTGCAAGTTAACCACAGGGCAGAGTCCCTTGATCTGGGCATTCTGATGGAAGTCTGTACAGGCACCTCAGGTCACAAGGGGACACAGAGAAGGGCTGACATTGGCCTAGGGAACTGCCTTTGAGGGGATGGAAGACTTGGGGTGTTTGTCCTGGAGATGGGACTCTCAGGGCATCATCCTTAAAGGTATCAGTTCTAGCAGCCACTGTGTTCTTCGCACCTACTGCGTGCCAGGCCCTGCCTCAGTGCTTCTCCATGGGGACCTCATCTAGTCCTCACCCCCACCCTGTGCAGCAAGGGCATGCCATCTCCATCAGAAACAGGACACCGAGAAAGAGAGGGGAAAATAACTTGCCTGGGTCTGTCTCAACCAAGTCTGTCTGTCCTCAGAGCCCACCGTTTCTAACAAACTGTCAGGAGGAAAGGAGCGCCCGGTGAGTTTTTCTGCAGGGCTCCCAAGGGCCCTGGCAGGGAGGTGGACTTTGGTTCAGTATAGGTAAGAGTCTCCAACAGCTGAAGCTGTTCTCTGATACGTAGGTAGTAAGCACCCCATTGCTAGAGGCAATTTAAGCAGAGAGTGAAGATTGGATTTGATGACCTCAGACTTCCCTTCCAGCTTAACATTGGGCTATGAGGTGGCAGGGATGAGTCGGTAGGGGTGGTGTCTATGTCTAGGGGAAGGCTTGTCAGATAAGACCAGTGGACATAAGGCAGAGGAAGGGGTGGGTCTGAAGTCCTTGTGGAGAAAGAGTGGGCAGGATGTGGTGAATAATGGAAGAAGGAGTCATTTATTCTCCTGGGCAATGGTTTGGGGGTGAGAGGTAAAGGCCAGGCACCCTTGAGAATGGCCAGATTCTGGAATCTCTGGAGGTAGCTGGTTCTTAGAGATGCTGGTCAGCTGTAGATCTGTGGCAGTCCAGTGTGTGACTGGAGAATGGGGCAGGACGAGGGAAGCAGTGCAGGTGGAACTTTGGGGCTTTAGCTAAGTAATTTGGAGGAGGGGAAAGTGAAGGTCTGGGGTGCCCCAGAGGCCAGGACAGAGGACTCACCACATGCAACCTGGCCGAGATGAGATGCCCTGGTTGGACCAGCCCCAGGGAGGTCAGCGCTGCCAAGGACGGTGACTCTCATTATGAGAGGGCTCCTGTAGTCTGGAGGGGGCCTGACGGAGGTGATCTAGAGTTGGGAAAATGCAAGTAGGTCTGAACCAGGAGGCTGGGAGTCGGGGGTGGCAGCCCCATCATGCCAGACTCCCTAGGGAAGGGGGTAGGTGTGCTTGGGGCGGGGTATTCCCCAGACACTACCCCTACCTCAAGTCCTGAACGCTGAGTTATTCTGAACTCAATCTGCCTGGAACCACCGAAGGGCGGGATGGGCCCCTCTTTCAGGACCTACTAGGCGTGGGCCAGGAAAAAAGAGGGAGGCACGGAGCTAGGCGGGTCCGTTTCTCAGGCGCCACGGAGGGCGCAGTTCAGAATCCAGCGGAAGCCAGCCTGGCTTGGGGCGATTCCCGGGGCGGGTAGGGCCTTCGAGTGCCTCCTTCTGGACCCTGGGGGGCAGCGTCCTGCCGCTGGCCCTGGCCGGGGGCGAAAGGGAGAACTCTTTTTTTAAAGCCCAGGTTAAAGATTGCAGGTTTTGAACTTTCTGCAGGTCTGTAAGGGCAGCCCTCTTGGGAACAGTGACAACGGCCTCCTTACCTCTATCCGCAGCCCGGACCCTAGGTTACCCCCAAACGCCGGCCGGCCCTCCAGCCACCCCCTGGGCCACGGGGTGGTGCACCCGGAGCTTCCCGGGAGCGCAGCCCCTCCCCGGCACAGCCGGGCACGCCGATGGTACGTCCCGGCCCGCCCAGGTGGTAGCGCCCGCGCCGGCCTACCGTAATTCCCCTACGACCCGCGCCCCCGCCGGCGCGGAGAGGACGGAGCCCGCCCCGCGGTTCCTGTGGCCCTCGCCCTACAGGCCCCTTGGAGCTTTGGCAGTCTTGACCCGAGCCCTAGCCACTGGGGAGGAGACCCATGTCCCTAGGTGAGTCTCACGGGGAAGTTCAGAGGGGGGTTGGGGGTGGGTCCGGGAGCCAAGACCCCCCCTGAATTAATAGACAGAAGCCCGGGGCGGGGGGAGCAGGGGGGATATCGGGGGTAGAGGAGGGCGAGAGTCCCAGACAGCCCCGGGCCTGCAGGTGGCCGTCGATGGGCGCCAATGGCTCTGCTTCCATTTACTTGAGGGTGGACTGGGCTGCAGCGCCCGCCCCCACAATGACTCTAGGGTGGGGTCGGCTGGGATTAATGGCCGTGAGGAGTCTGTAGGGCCTCAGCCCCGGTGTGAGGGCTGCTGGTGGGGCGAGGGGTTCCGAAGAGGATTTGGCGGGGCTTGGATACGTGGTTTCGGCGACCCCGCCGCATCTGGGCGTCCATGACGGTCCGAGGGGAAAGTCCTCTCGATGCCGGCAGGGGGCGTGAGAGTCTGCACCTCAGGCCGCCTGGGTCTGGCCTGGTCCTGGCTGGGGAGAAGAGGAGAGAGAAAGCCAGAGGACCCATGGGTCTCCTGGAGACCCAGAGGCCAGGAGAAACCGCTCTGATGAAAGACTGAGGAAATGGATGTCCAGGGGCCTCGGACCCTACCAATTCCTCCAGTTCCTTCCCCAGGCTTGGAGAGCTCTGGGAGGATTTGTTTCACTATTCTTCTGCTCCTTTGCCAAAGTCCAGATACACATTTGAACCCAGCAGCCATCCCTAGATAGAGAATTCTAGAAAACTGGCCTGTGCCCTCTTTGCACAATAGGGAAGGGTAGGAGGTAGGTAGGTGAGCCCTAGAAGCAGGTGTGCAGCCCAGGCCTGTGCCCTTTCCCCGATTCCCTCCCAAAGAGCCTTTTGTGTGGCTCTGAAACAAGAGGTGCCTGGAGAAGTTGCAGGCTTCCCAGTTGGGGTCTGGGGCTCCAGGACACATTTCTGCAGGACCAGGTCAGGGGGCACAGTTCATGGACCACACAGCCTTCCTTTTCCGCCTAGTACCCACTGGTCCCAGCTGGTTGGCTCCCTGGGGAGGAAGAGGGCTCACTGGCTTCTGGACTTGGTGGCATGGAGCTGGCCTGTGGAGAGGTTCTCTACACCCTTACCATCTTCCCAGCACAGGGCAGGTCCTTAGAGCAGGCTCTGCCTCCAGGGGGACCCTAGAACCTGAGAACAACCGGTGAGGCCCAGGCCTAGGGGAAGGGAGGAGCCAGATGGGCCGTTTGGAGAGGAGAGCAGCCTGGCAGAGCTGGCTCCTCCCTGCCTAACGTGCCCATGCATGCAGCTTCCACCCCTGGATTTCCGAGGTGCCAGATGGAGCCTCAGGGATGGGAGCCTCTTAAGGGAGCTTAGCTTGGGTAGGGAGCCCCTGGGCAGGGGTGTCCCCCTAGCCAGAGAGTCCCAGCTCCTGGTTCTAGGCCAGTCTCCTGTGGACAGAATACAGAGCTGGCCCCAGACCTGTGACCTCCCCTCTCCCACTGCAGACCAGGCTGGGGCCCCATCCACTGTGGGGAAGGAGAGGCCCACAGGCCTCTGGTTTTCTGGGGCTGGGGAGTTGGTGCAGGGCGGGAGTGGCAGGGGGCTCCTGCCTTGGAGACTCCATTATTCATCAGCCATGGCATCTGGTTTCTGAGTATCAGTTTCAACAAGCCAGTCCTGACTCATGAGCCTGGAGCTGGGGCTGGGCTAGGGAGGGGCCCCCTCCTCAGGGAGTCAGGGCCTGGGACCTTTTGGTCCTGCTCACAGGCTATTTCAGCTCCCTATTCAGTGAGGAGGTGGGAACCTCGAAGCCTGCTGAGGCCTCCTCCCTTCCCTGTGCAGGGCTCCTTTCTTCCTCTGCTCCACAGGTTCCTTGACCCTGCACTCTTGGCCCTGGGACAGCAGGGCCTTGGCCCTCCAAGGAGCAGCCCTAGCCCTGGATGGAGAACCCAAGCAGGAGGATGACTCAGGGTGGCCAGAATCTAGTCACTCCAGTGACCTCTGGTGACCTGTCCTGGCCCAGTCCTATGGTCTCCACTCAATGCAACCTGGCTACCCCAGACTAGTGGGCTTGGGGAATCTGCCCTGTCCTCAAGGGGATGGACCTCAAGTCCCTGCTGCCCAAATCACCACTTGGCTGGTCTTCATGTCATCACGGCTTCTCTGTGCTTGAGGCTGTCCAGTGGGCATCTGCTGTTAGAACAAGTTTTTTTTTTTACCTTTCCAAACCTCAGTGTCTTTGTCTGTTGAATGGAGATAGTAACAGTATCTTCTTATGGTCTCTGAGAAGAGTGGACAGGATCTAGCATGGGCCTGGCACTTAGGTGTGCTCAGAGGTTGGCCTGGGGGTCAGCAGCAGGGCAGGGGGCTTGGGCAACACCACCAGGCTTTGAGGTAGAAACTGACCTACCTGGGGCCAGCAAGCCAAGGTCATGGATGCTGGAAGGGATGGAGAGAAGCCATGGACAGGCAATGCAGAAAGCTTTGTTAACCATTGGCTACCGGAAGGGGCATCCTGGCCAAGACCTCCCTGGCCCCAATGGCCTTCTCTGGCATGAAGCCCCTCCTTCTGTCTTCATTCATCCATTCATCATCTTAGTCTACACTGAGTACCTGAGGTGGCCAGGACTGTTCTAAGTGCCAAAGATGAAGCATGGGCCAGACAGCCAAGACTGCTAGCCTCTGGAGAGAATATTCTAGCAGGGAGAAGTGATAATCAAGAAGTGAACAAAGAAAATAATTTCAGGTCATAATATAAAGAGATGCTTTGGAGAAAATGATTCAGTTTAGGGGACCGAGAGTTCCGGGGTAGGGGGTGTCTATTTGGAGAGAAGAGTAACGGCCTCCTTGGAGTGGTAGGATTTAAACTGGGGCTCAGTGCCAGCTGTTGGGAAGATCAAGGGCACATGGTGTTCCGGAACACAGAGGAGCAGGTTCTGAGCTCAGTGAGTTGTGGGGATGAAGGAAGCCCACCCTGTGGAACCGGCCAGGGGGGCTAAGGTAGGAGCCAGGCCACAGCTGGGATTTTATTTTAAGCAAGATGGGAAGTCACAGGAGGGTTTGGTGGGGGGTGGAGGAGTGACGTGGGCAGGTTTCAGTTTTAAAAGATTTGCCTATGGTGTGGAAAGAGGGCGACTCAGGATGCGGGCGAGGACACAGCCGTGGAAACCTCCTGGCCAGGATAGATGGATAAATTGCTGCTCCTCGCAAAACCTGCAGACTGTCTTCTGCCCACAGGACCAGACTGAGGGGGAGCTGTTTGGGGGAGTGGGGCTGATGACAGCCTGTCCCCCTCCCCCATGAGTACTGGGGATTGCCCCAGGGAGGCCATTCCACAACCCTAGAGTCAGAAGTCTGGGTGTCAGTCCTGCCTGTGGACTTCTCCGTCACTTTACCCCCCACTTGATGAGGGAGGATAACAGTGCCTGCCTCCACCTCCCGCGAGTGTGTGAAAGCGCTTTGACGACCTACAGTGGGGACCTTGGCACTACACCCCATTCCTGGTCTGTGTCTCTCGGGCTCTGATGAGCCCTCTGGTGGTAGGGCACTGGAAGCTCCCATGTGGCCTTGAGCTGAGGAGGGATGCGGGGCGGTGGGTGCCAGCCTGGAGCAGCAGGGGCTTCGTGGAAAGCTGAGTTGGGCTTCGGGGTTGTCCTGACGCCTCCTCTCACTCTACTCTTGGGCGCACCCCAGAGACGACCCTCTCCCCTTGCGCACCTGCCTTCCGCCCGCAGCCTCCACCTGAGGTCACCAGCTCCACTCTGCTCTGCCTGGCCTGGGCAGTGGGAACGGAGGTCCCCCTGGGCTCAAGCTCTGAGGCGGGGGTCTTTTGGATTGCGGGCCAGCACTAAGATGACCCTTAAGAAGGCCTCTGAGCGCAGGCTGTGTGGCTGGGACTGGGAAGTGGAGTCAGATATCCTCGGGCCTGGACGGGGAGCGGGGTCTGAGAGAGATGTGATGTGTCCTTGGTCTGATCCCCCCTCTTCTGCCACCAGCATTAAGGAAGCTCCCTTATGGGAGAGAGAAGAAGTCCTGCTGGCTCAGGCTCTGGGGCGGGGGTCCCCAGGACTGGAGGGAGGTGGTTAACATGCCCTTTGGCCAGGGGCACCTCCTATGCCCAGTCGTTCGCTTTGGGGGGGGGGCGGTGGAGGTCACAGCAAATTGAGGCACCCGCGGGACTGGGCGGTGCCGGGGTTCTGCAGTCAAGGTGAGGGGGGTTGTCACCGGAGGGCCTCCCTGCCCCCAGCATCCAAGGAGGTCCCCGGGGACGAGGAACCCTCTGAGCTTAGGACCTTTGCGTGGGGGTGGGGGTCAGGGCGGGGCTGCCGGCGGGAGGGTGTTCCCCGCCCCCCGGGGTCCCCGGCGCGCTCGGCGGGCGGGCGCTGCAGCACAATGGCAGGAAGCGGGGCTCCGCGCTTTGTCCGGCGGGCGGCGCAGACCGCTGCTTCCTCCGGCCGCCATGGGGACGGGACCCGGCGTCTCCGGGCGCCGCGCAGCCTCCAGGCCGAGCCCTGGGCTGCCCACCCAAGACTCCGAGCCCGGCTGGGCAGGGGGTCGTGGCCGCAACTGGGAAGGCCAGGTACGGGCGCGGGGTCCGGGCGGGGAGGCCGGGGCTGGTGCCCTGTCGCTCCTCCACGCGCGTCTCTAAGCGGATCCGGTACTCGGTGGCCTAGCCCCTTGCCTGGGGTGCACACCACAGGGGTGCAGGGGGGAGGGGCTGGGGAGGCGAGAAGGGCTGGAGGCTTAAGATGTGTCCCCCACCCTGGCATCAAGGGGACCAAGCAGCAGAGGGGACAGCCAGACCCTGGCCTTTTGTGTCTGGGGCTGACTCCGGACACACCTGTGGGTCCCAGGCCCTGCACTGGCCACCCTCCCCTTTCCTTCCTCTGCCCAGGCCCTGCCCACACCCCTCCTACTCCTGCTTCTGAGGCCACCCTGGTGGAACTGGGAAGGCTGATTTCTCCACGCCCCATCCCTGGGGGAGTCAGCCTTGATCGTGCTCCCCAAGAGGCCGAAGCCCCTCTATTATTTGTACAGTTACTGCCCATTCTCTGCCTTTGGACATGCAGTGACACCTCCGCTCTCTTCTCTTTGGCTTGAGTCCTGAGAACTTTTGGATTCGGACCCTGCTGTCTCTCCCTGGCTGGCAGGGTCGCTGCTGCCCTTAGAGAGTGGTTGTGGGGGTTGTGTGAGGGGGCAGCAAGGAGGTGGGGAGTAGACCTTGTGTCTGAGAGAAGGGGCTCAAGAGTCTGGCTTCGGGAAGGGGCTACCCTGCTTTTGTGATGGGGAGACCCCCCCCAACCCTGGAGCAAGTTGTGGAGACCCTGGCGTTTGGAGATGAGATGGAGATGTGTTTGGAGATGGAGGTATGAGAAGAACAGATAGTGTGGGCTGTTCCCCTCTCAGCCTCAGCTTCCCTCCCTGGGGGTTCTCAGAACTTCATTCTCAACCCAGTGAATACTCACCTGCTTCAGATCCTAGCCTGACTCACATCATCCTGGTGTCCCTGAGCCTGGGGGCTGCTTGGAGGATGGAAGGAGATCAGCCACCAGCTGGACTCTGGTTAAATATAGCATCAGTAGTAAGTTTCTCCTCCAGGGGATCCTCCCAACCCAGGAATGGAACTCTTGTCTCCTGCATTGGCAGGTGGATTCTTTACCACTGCGTCACCTGGGAAGCCCACCTATTGGTTAGTACATTCAGTTAATATTTACTTAGTGGCAATCTGTATGCTATGCAGTGGTATTGTAGGTATTATAAGTAGGAAATGGCAACTCACTCCAGTATTCTTGCCTGCAGAATTCCATGGATGGAGAAGCCTGGTGGGAGCACATTTACTGGTTAGGTTTTAAAACAAGATTGTGGCACAGAACCAAGGACTTGGACTGGAAGAGTCCCAGAGAACCACCCCCCACCAAATCCAGAACACCCACAACCTAGCATGGCTCCTGCCACGTCACCCCTCTACCCACTGTGAGGCTAGGGCCTGGGCAGCTGGTCAGCCCACAGCCCCACTGCCCAATGCCAAGCCTGGCACCAGAAAAATGAAGCTGTCAGGGAAATCGCTAGAGGCCTGGAAGGGGTCGGCATGGGGCACTTGTGCCAGACTTATAGCCAGGCTGGACACAGAGGGCGAGAGGGCTGCTGAGCTGGCTGGCTGTGAGCCTCCTGGGGAGAAAGGACAAGCTCTTCCTCGGATTTGTTGTCAGGAAGAGATGCTCACTGCACAGGTTCCTGTATCTGCAAAGCCCAGCCCTTTGTCAGGAGGGCCCCACTCCTCTCTCCCTTCTCTGCTACCAAGAAATGGTGAATGTGGTGAAAATATGGGATCTGGAGCTACGTACCCTAGGTTCAAGTCCTGACTCCACTAGCTGTGTGACCTTAAACAAGTTGCTTAACCTCTCTGAGCCTCACTTTCCTCTTCTGTAAAATACAGACAATCCTAGCCCCTACTTCCTGGGATGAGGAACCTTCAGTGCAGCCCCAGCCACATGACAATCACGTTATAAATGATCAGACATTTCAGCTTCCTCTTCTTTCCTGTCTTTGGCCATTTTCTCTGCTGTCTAGGCCATCCTTACCCTCTCTGTCATCTTCAAAATTCCTAATTGGGGGACTTCCCTGGTGGTCTGGTAGCTGAGAACTCTGTGCTCCCAACGCAGGGGGTCCAGGTTCAATTTCTGGTCAGGGAATTAGATCCTATGTGCTACAACTAAGAGTTTGCATACCACAACTAAAGATCCCGTGTGCGGCAGCCAAGACCTGGCACAACCAAATAAATAAACAAATATTAAAAGGAAAATCCCTGGGACTTCCCTGGTGGTTCAGTGGTTAAGACTTTGCCTTCCATCCCAGGGGGTATGGGTTTGATCCCTGGTCGAGGAGCTAAGATCCTACATGCTTTGGGCTGAAAAACCAAAACACAGAACAGAAGCAATATTATAACCAATTCAGTAAAGAAGAAGATGCCTGATCAGGCTCTCTCCAGCCCAAATCTCCAGTGGTCCTTTATCATGCTACTTAATAATCAAACCAGTACTTATTGATCAGCTAGGATGAAATCAGTCAGTGAATCTGAAAGACTGAAACTGCCTTCCTTGCAGAGGTGATAGGTTGTGGAGGCAACAAAGTAAGACACACAGACTGCCTGCCAGTAGAAGGTGTTACGGAGAGAAGGCGGGGGCGGGGAGTGAATGTGGAGGAATGAAACCTTAGAAGGGGAAGATGGTGACTTTTGAGTGAAGGTCTGCAGGAAGGGAGGTAGCTGGTTATTTCAGTGTCTGGGAAAGCGTTTCAGGCTGAGAGATTAGCAGATGCCAAGGCTCAGAGGTGGGGCATGTCTGAAGAAGCATGTCCGAGAAGGCAGGAGGAGGGACTTCCTTGGTGGTCCAGTGGCCAAGACTCTGCTCTCCCAGTGCAGGGGGCCTGGGTTCAGTTCCTGGTCAGAGAATTAAGATCCTGCATGCCACAACTAAAGACCCTGAGTGCTGTGACTAAAGACCCAGCACAGCCAAATAAATAAATATATGCATGCTCAGTGGTCAGTCGTGTCTGACTCTTTCCAGCCTCAGGGACTGTAGTCTGCCAGGCTCTCCTGTCCATGGGATTTTCCAGGCAAGAGTACTGGAGTGGGTTGCCACTTCGTATTCTAGGAGATCATCCCAACCCAGGGATCAAAGCTGTGTTTCTTGCGTCGCCTGCATTGGCAGTGGGCTCTTTACCACTAGCGCCACCTGGGAAGCCCAATAAAAGGGAAGGCAGGAGACCGGTGGGTGAGGGCAGTGTAAGGAGCTAGGAGAAAAGGACAGGAGGCCCCTGAGGTCACCTGCCTTGGCGGGAGATGGGAAGCTCTTGCAGGGTTTTGAGGAGCTCCATGTGACTCCTGTTTGAACTGGGTCCACTGCGGCTGCTCATGGAGAATAGACTGGGGTCAAGGATGGGTGTAGGGTGACCAGCTCTGGGGCCCTGTCATCCTGCCAAGAGGCGATAGGAGCTAAGCTGGCCTGGAGAGTGTGGCCGGTTTGAAACTATGGATATTAAGGGTGGAGCCTGAAGATGTGTTAGACTGCCTGGATGATGGGTAACAGAAGGATCACAGGTGACCCCAAGGTTTCTGGCCTAATATGTTTTCTTGGGGCTGTCATAACAAGTCAGGGTGGCTTTAGAACAACAGAAGTTTATTCTCTCTGTTCTGAGGCCAAAAGTCCGAAATTAAGATGTGGTCAGATCATTCTCTCTTGGAAGTTAGCAGGGAGGACTCTCCCTTGCCTCCTCGAGCTTCTGGCGCCTCCTGGTGTTCTCAGTGTCCCTTGGCTTGTAGATGCTTGACTCCAGTCGCTGCCTCTGTTGTCACATGGCTTCTCACTGTGTGTCCCCTGTGTCTCCTCCCTTCTTATAAGTATACCAGTCATGTGGTTAGTCCATACTCTGTCCTGTGTGACTACAGACCCCATTATGACCTCAGCTTAACTAATGACATCTGTAATGATCCTCTTTCCATCAAGGGCACATTCTGTGGTGCTGGGGGTTAGGACTGAACCTATCTTTTTAAAAAAAAAAAAAAAACAACTACTTGCTGTGCCATCTGGCTTGTGAGATTCTAGTTCCCCAGCCAGGCCTTCCCAGGTAGCTCAGTGGTAAAGAATCTGCCTGCCAGTTTAGGAGATGCAAGTTCAATTCCTGGGTCAGGAAGATCCCCTGGGGAAGGAATTGGCAACCCACTCCAGTATTCTTGCCTGGAGAATTCCATGGACAGTGGAGCCTGATGGGCTACATACAGTCTATGGGGATCACAAAGAGTTGGACATGACTTAGCAAGTAAACAACAACAACAGCAGTTCCCCAACCAGGGATTGAATCCAGGTCCATGGCTGTGATAGCACCAAGCCTTAACCACTGGACCACCAGGGAATATCCTGAACCTCTTTTTGAGGGACATAATTCAGCACATAACATCAGCATAGCCAGAAGGTGTTGCCAGTAATCGAGATGGGTAGAGCCATGTGGAAAATTTCAGGAGCTCATGTGAGGACCTTTTAAGTTTGAGATGCATGTCGGGATCCAGGAGGAGGATGGAGAAGGTGGGTCCAGAGTCTTGGGCCTGGTCCCCACCGGACAGATCACCTGGGAGCCCTCCGTAGGACAGTGGGTGTGGGTAAAATGAGGAGGGGTCCACGGATGGGGAGAGAGCAGGAAGCAGGCAAGGGGGCTGAGAGGGGAGGGAATAGGCAAGGCATGGGTCCTGGGGTCCGAGGAAGAAACGTTTTCCAAGAGACCATGTCAAATGCTGGGCCCTAGGTGAACAAGCAAGAGGACTTCAAAGTGTGGATGTCAGCAGAGACCTTAGAAGAGCAAATTGGGGAGGGAGCAGAACTGATGGGAGAGGGTCTGAGAGAAGATGGAAGAATTAGAAAATCTCCAGTTGTAGCCATCATAGTAATAGTTTGATTTAGGCAAAAGCCATCGGTGAGGACTCAAGTCCTGGTGTGTGCAGTCACTGGGGAGCAGGCTGTCTCAATGGAGTGTGCAATCACTGGGGAGCAGGCTATCTCAAAGTGTCACCCCAGGGCTACCTGCTCATTGGTGCTTTAGTGGCTAAGTCGTGTCCAACTCTTTGCGACCCCATGGACCATAGCCTGCCAGGCTCCCCAGTCCATGGGCTTTTCCAGGCAAGAATACTGGAGTGGTTTGCCATTTCCTTCTCCAGGGGATCTCCTGACCCAGGGATTGAACCTGGGTCACCTGCCTTGCAGGAGGATTCTTTACCACTGAGCCACCAGAGAAGCCCTGTATCTGTTCATTACAGAGGGAGAACACGCCTTTACAGAGTACAGCGAGGGGACTTCCTTGGTAGTCTAGTGGTTAAGAATCCACTGTCCAATACAGGGGATGGGGAACTAAGATCCCACATGTAGCAGGGCAGCTAAGCCTGTCAACTGCAACTAAGACCTGGCACAGCCAAATAAGTAAATATTAAAGCAAACAAACAAACAAGATACAGTGAGATGCCCAGATGGTCTGGCACTCGGGCACACTGAGGAAGACATAGTCCACTCTGTCGTCCCTGCGCATATGCTCATCTGTATGTGAGAAGAATCGATGCTTTTGAGTTATGGTGTTGAGGAAGACTCTTGAGAGTCCCTTGGACTGCAAGGAGATTAAACCAGTCAATCCTAAAGGAAATCAATCCTGAATATTCTTGAGAAGGACTGATGCTAAAGCTGAAGCTCCAATATTTTGGCCACTTGTTGCGAAGAGCTAACTTGTTGGAAAAGACCCTGAAGCTCAGAAGGATTGAAGGCAGGAGGAGGAGATGACAGACTATGAGATGGTTGGATGGCATCGGGAGATGGTGGAGGACAGGGAAGCCTGGCGTGCTACAGTCCATGGAGTCACAAAGAGTTGGACACAACTGAGCAACTGACCAACAGCAAACTGTGCAAGACCCCCAGACAAATCCAGAAGGAGGGGCTTTCTGCAAAACTGCTGGCCTGGCTGCTTCAATGTCCTGAAAGGCAGGGTGGGAAATGTGGGACATTCATTCTTTATTAAAATTAAAAATGTAAATATAAATATACATATGTATATACTAACTTGTTGGAAAAGACCCTGAAGTCAGAAGGATTGAAGGCAGGAGGAGGAGATGACAGACTATGAGATGGTTGGATGGCATCGGGAGATGGTGGAGGACAGGGAAGCCTGGCGTGCTACAGTCCATGGAGTCACAAAGAGTTGGACACAACTGAGCAACTGACCAACAGCAAACTGTGCAAGACCCCCAGACAAATCCAGAAGGAGGGGCTTTCTGCAAAACTGCTGGCCTGGCTGCTTCAATGTCCTGAAAGGCAGGGTGGGAAATGTGGGACATTCATTCTTTATTAAAATTAAAAATGTAAATATAAATATACATATGTATATTTTATGTATTTCTTTAGCCACACTGGTTCTTATTTGCATCCCTCAGGATCTTGGGTCTTCCTTGGGGCAGGATCTTTAGTTTTGGCATGTGAACTCTTAGTTGTGCCATGTGGTATCTACTTCCTGACCAGGGATCGAACCCAGGCTGCCTGCATTGGGAGCTTGGAGTCTTAGCCACTGAACCACTAGGGAAGTCCCAGGGCATTTATTCTTAAAGGGATGAACAAACACAGCCAAATGTACATACATATGAGCCTTGATTGGATACCATGTGGGGAAAAAAATCTGTGAAGGACATTATTTAGACACTTTTGGAAATGCCAAGGGCGACTAAAGTTGGACAAAGTATCATCACTGAGTTTCCCCGAGTGTGACACACACAGAGCTGTGTGGGGTTTTGCACAAGAACATCGGTGCTCCCAGGTGCTGTCGATTTCCTCACCAGGGCAGGGGTGTCATGAGCACTGTGGCAAGTGTGAATGACTGGCGGAGCTAGAAGGGTGTGCAGATGTCATTGTACTGTTCTTACAACTTTCTGTAGGTTTGAATTATTTTAAAACAAAGCATTGAGGGAAAAGAAAATAAAGGGTAATGGGAGGAGAGAACAGGGACTGGTGGTTATGGAAGCCTGGTTTTACAGAGTTTAGTTATAAGTGGAGGGGGAGCTGGAGCTGGAGAATCGGGTTGGTTTGCCCATGGGAATGATCTGGTGAGAGGTGGTCTTGGTGGAAGGCTGGTCTGGGATTGAGGCAGGGTGAAGCCTCCGCAGCCCAGGATGAGTGGGTGGCTGTGGTGGTTGGGGCTCATGGAGTACCTTCTGGTGGCTTCTGTTTCCCTGGAAAAGTAGGCAGTGGGTCAGTGGGGTGTGAGTTTGGGATATTTAGGGGTTGGAGGAGATAGGAAGGTCATCTTTGGGGGTGGGGATGAGAGCAGACTGGAGCAAGTGGGTAAATCTGAGGTCACGTCACTAAGCAACAGCCCATGGGTCCCACATGGGCACCCAGATGCCAGCATCGTTCCCTGACTCCTCCATAAGCCCCTCCACACCCTGACTTAGAAATCTAGGGTGGTCAGCTGTTCGGGGGCTGCACAGGTCATAGAATTGAGGGCAGAGGCTCTGGGCACGGAGGACGGAGAGGCATTCTGTTTGAAGACACTGAGTTGGGCAAACTGACGGGCAGCCCCAGCTTCACTTTTTGGGGCCCTTTTTGCCTGTGTTCCGGAAGAGGCCCTGGGAGCACCTGCTTCACGGTTACTTACTCTGCACTGTTTCTTGTGGGTGGGGCTTTGCTTTCTCTACATCCCCCAGAATGGACACCTTGTAGGTGCTGGGGAAACACTTGATGGATAAATTAATAAGCACGTGCCCCTGTGGAATGTGGATGTTTGGACATGAGGCGCAGCCCCTGTAAGGCCAGGGGCCCATGTACCACAGGGGTCTGGGTCCACCCTGCCCCCATCCTTTCCCACACAGGTATGCCACCACGCCGACTGCCAGCAGCTACACCACCGGGGCCCCCTCAACCTCTGTGAGGCCTGTGACAGCAAGTTCCACAGCGCCATGCATTATGATGGGCACGTTCGCTTCGACCTGCCCCCCCAAGGTGAGTACAGGGAGGGGCCAGTCCCTAGAACCCTTGCCTGGGGGCACAGGGTCCTGGTAATTGTAGGCATCATGACAAGGCCATGAGAAAGGACCCGCAACTGTGAACAATGAAACCCAAATCCACTGCTGCCCCTTTGTTCCACAAATGGTTTTTTTGGAACATTTATTTTGGATTGAGGTATAGCTGACTAACAGGAATTCCCAGGTGGTGCTAGTGGTAAAGAACCCACCTGCTAATGCAGGAGACAGACACAGGTTTGATTCCTGGGTCGGGAAGATCCCCGGGAGGAGGCCATGGCAACCCACCTCAGTATTCTTGCCTGGAGAATCCTGTGGACAGGGGAGCCTGGCAGGCTACAGTCCATGGGGTCTCAAAGGATCGGACACTACTGAAGCAACTTAGCATACATGCACGCATGCATAGCCGATTAACAATGTTGGGATAGTTTCAGATTAACAGGGAGGGGACTCAGTCATAAGTATACATGTATCCATTCTCCCCCAAACCCTCCTCCCTTCCAGGCTGCCACATAACATTGAGCAGAGTTCCATGTGCTATGCAGTAGATCCTTGTTGGTTATGCATTTTAAATACAACCGTGTGTACATGTCCATCCCAAACTCTCTAACTCTCCCTTCCTGCCATCCTCCCCCCGCCACTTTTTTAATAAGAGGAAAAGTTGGGGACCGGCCCTGCTCGAGGGCCAGCCTGTCCCCTCTAGGGGCCAGGTCCTCAATGGGCCTGCCCCTGCCCAGGCCAGCGTGGAGAAAGTCCTTCCGTCTTCTCCTCCAGGCAGGGGATTCCTGGGCAGATCCTCCAGCCAGGCGGCCAGCGGGCAGAGGCAGTGGGAGGTGGGATGAGCAGATCAGAAGGAACTTGCAGCAGGAAACAAGAAACCTCCCCTGCTGAACAGGCACCGGGCCCAGTCCCACTGCCAGCTGACTGTGCTGAGGTGGCTTTCTCTCCTTTCCCAGCTGGTCAGAGGGACAAAAGGGCTGTTCCTCAGGGCCCCTGGGACTTTGGGTGTGGTCCCAGTGGTGACCTGCAAGAAAGGGGAGGGGGAGAGGACACCTGCAAGAAAGAGCCATGGACTTTGGTCCCTCCCTGCAACAATCCTACAGGCAATACTTCTTTATGCCTATTTCATAGATGGGTAACTAAGGTGGATTTGTACTGGGCACAGGGCATCACCCAGGGTGTCATTCCAGGGCTCTTGCATCTTTTTGAGTCTGGGGATGGATAAATGATAAGCAGTGACTAACTCCTCCTCACAGAACTGAGGGGCCCTGGCTTGTTAGGGAGGCAGGGTCCCAGGGTCCATAGACGGCTTTGGTTCTTCTGGAGACTGCCATGTTGGAAGACTAAGGAAGGGACCAGGGACATGGAGGCAGGCACAACTCCGCTCCCACTCAACTCCACAGGCTCTGTCCTGGCTCGCAACGTGTCCACCCGGTCATGCCCCCCGCGCACCAGCCCTGCCGTGGACTTGGAGGAGGAGGAGGAGAGCTGTATGGATGGCAAGGGGTAGGTGAGGGGTTGGTGGATGGAGCAGACACCTGGGAGCTCCCAAGGCTGGGTGTTAGGTCACAGATCTAGGGACCAGAGACCCCTCCTAACCCTGCTGCCACCCAGATTCCTGGAGGGCGAGCCTCTAGGGCTTCTGGGAGCAGACTCCATATGTCTAGGGAGCCTGGGTATAACTCCTGGGTTGGCCACTAGGGGGCGCACAGCTCCTTGTGAGCTCCTCCCCACCTCCACCGCCTGCTTGTCTGAGCCAACCTGAGTTACCTGGCCACCTACAGTCAGCAAGGGGTGGGTCACCAGCTGGGTCCTACCCACATCCTACCCTGATGAGAGCCCACCCACGCCTCCAATCTCTGCCCTGACTGGCTGCCTTGCAGGGACCGAAAGAGCACAGGTCTGAAACTCTCCAAGAAGAAAGCCAGGAGAAGACATACAGATGTAAGGAGCCCCCAGGCTGGCAGAGCAGGGGCCCCCCCAGCCTCTGCCCCTCTTGGGCCCTTTCCATTCCCGAGGCTGGGCCTCTCTGCTCTGAATTCCAGGACCAGGGATGGGGTGTGGAGTGAGTGTGTCTCTCTGTCACTGCCCAGCCCTGCCCACCTTAGCCCAGGTGGATACTCCAGGAGCTCCTGCCTCCAGCAGGAGGGCTGCTGGGGGCCTCCCTGGGATAGAAAAGGACAGGGAGATACCTGTGCACCCTAGGACCCTGGGGTGGGGAGGGGAGGGTGCTAGGGGTGCAGACGCTGAGATGCATGTCTGCTCAGGACCCAAGCAAGGAGTGCTTCACTCTGAAATTGACCTGAACGTAGACATTGAGACGGAGATTGTACCAGCCATGAAGAAGAAGTCTCTGGGGTAGGGCTTGATGGGGCTGAGGGGAGAAGGGAGCTGGGGGGCAGTTGTGGCCTCAGCAGGTATGACTGTGTGTCTGTGTGGTGGCCTGTAAATGAGTGTGTCCTCCGCCATGGGCACCCCATTCATGTGCGGTGAGAGCCTGGGAGCCATGCTTGAATGGACGTGACCTACCCCTGGGGCAGGGACTGGCATGTGACAGGGTCTACCCTGGTGTGTCAACACGAACGTGTAAGAGCGAGGGTGTGTTGGCTTGTATATACACGTGTGAACCTCCTAGTTGTGTGTGCATGTATGAACCTGGGTGTGGTCCCTCTGGGGTCTCCCTTTTCCTTTAGGGGGTGGGGTGGGGGTTCGTGTGATGGCCCCCAACACACACACCTCCTGTCCTGGGGCAGGGAGGTGCTGCTGCCAGTATTTGAAAGGAAGGGCATTGCACTGGGCAAAGTGGACATCTATCTGGACCAATCCAACACGCCCCTGTCCCTCACCTTTGAGGCCTACAGGTTTGGGGGACACTACCTGCGGGTAAAAGGTGAGCAGGGGAGCTGGGGCGTGACTGGGTCCTCTAGGGAGGGTGTTGTTTCCAGCTCAGGTTCCCGTTGGCCATGGCCTTGAGCAGGTTCATTACCATACAGGTGTCTCTGTCTGGCAGGGCGGGGCTTTGGGGGAGGGCAGCCAGGCCTTGGTTTGGATCCTCCGAGGAGAGAGAGGACTGGGGCCTCATCCTCCACTGGCCTGGGTCTTGAGGACCTCTACTTGTCCCAACATGCTTCGCCAGCCAAGCCAGGGGACGAGGGGAAGGTGGAGCAGGGGGTAAAGGACTCCAAGTCCCTGAGTCTGCCAATCCTGCGGCAAGCCGGGGCTGGGCCCCCGGCCCAAGAGCGCCTGGACCCCCAGAGCCGCCGGGAGAGCCTGGATATCCTGGTGAGGAGGGGCTGTGTCAGGGCTGGGGGTGGGGAGGGGCCAGAGGGGAGGCCACCCGGGCCCCTTGCTGCTCCTGCTGGGAGCTTTCCTCCCCCTTCTGTGAAATGGGGCTATCTCGGGACGTATGGGATGGATCTAACCCACTGCAGGGGGATGGGCCTCAGAATTCTGAGTGTTCATGCACGAGGAGTCTGAGCATGTGTGTCCAAGCAGACGTTGTGTGAGGAGTGAAGTTGTGTGTCACTGGCTGTGTTCGTGAGCGTTCGTCAGGGGTCCACTTGGACGTGGGCTTCTAAGTGCACCCGAGTGTGTGTGACTCTGTGTTCTCCCACGTGCTTTATGTTGCTGGTTGGGGTTGGTGGTGGGGGGAGGCATGGCCCAGGGGCACCTCTCCAGACCTTGCAGCCCCCAGGGCATGTGTAGGTCTCAGGAAAAGTGGCTTCACAGGGTGGGGAATGCAGAGACCCTCCTGCATCCCAGGCAGATTTGAGGTCCTGAAAATGCGTGATGGGGCGGGGCCATGGGGGTCAGAGTGGACCTGCCTCTTGACTGTTGCTCCCCGGCCAGGCCCCTGGTCGCCGACGCAAGAACATGTCAGAGTTCCTAGGGGAGGCAAGCATCCCTGGGCAGGAGCCCCCCACACCCTCCAGCTGCTCTCTGCCCAGCAGCAGTGGCAGCAGCAGCAGCAGCAGTGGCAGTGACAGCTGGAAGAACCGGGCGGCCAGTCGCTTCAGTGGCTTCTTCAGCTCAGGCCCCAGCACTAGCGCCTATGGCCGGGTATGTGGGCCTGGGTGCCCTGGGGCAGGGCTGCAGGCTGACCCCTGACCCCTGACCCTGACCATGGGTCTCCTCTTAGGAGATAGACAAGATGGAGCAGCTGGAGGGCAAGCTGCACGCCTACAGCCTCTTTGGGCTGCCCAGGCTGCCCCGGAGGCTGCGCTTTGACCATGACTCCTGGGAGGAAGAAGGTGACGAAGAGGAGGATGAGGATGACACCAGACTTCGGCTGGAGGACAGCTGGCGGGAGCTCATTGATGGGCACGAGGTGGGTGCCACCAGCCTGCCCACACCTCCCCCGTTCTCAGGGAAAGGGGGGCATTATCGGCCCTGCCTCACTCCAGGGGCCCTTCTTAGGAATGTACCATGACAGGATGTACCATGGGCAGCCCCGCCAGGCTGCTGTCATCATTAACCAGCTTTGGAAGAACTCAGGCAAGGTGAAAGTGTGGTACACCACTTGGCTGGCCCAGAACTTGAGGGGGCCTCTGTGTCTCAAATGGGAAAAAAGGTCGCGTGCAGGACCATTCCACCTGCTCCCCCGATCTGGCCACCCTGGGACTCCTGGAGACACCCTGCCCTCTCCACAGAAGCTGACCCGGCGGCAGTGCCACCAGCAGGAGGCGGTCTGGGAGCTCCTGCACACGGAGGCCTCATACATTAAGAAGCTGCGGGTGATCACCAACGTGAGTGTGGGGCCCAGAGCCACCCCGCCTCCCTGCCCACCCCTGCCCCCACTTTGGCCTCCTCTGGGTGTCCCTGAGCAGAACTGGGACCTTTGCAGAAGGAGCAGGTGCCAAGCAACAAAGGGGGAGGAAAGTGGGGGCAGGCCACACCCCAGCGTGGAGGTGATTCCCTGGGGCCCCAGGGAATCGAGAGGGGGCTTGGAGCAAGTCTGCTGGCTTGAGCTGAGTAACACAGAACTCATCCTTTCACTCATCCACTCAACAGCTGTTTTCCAACACCTGCTGTATGCCAGATGTCCAGCAGCCCACACCCTAGATGTAGAGACAGGATGGGTAGGCGCTGGGGGTGGGGGGGCGAGAAGGGACTTTGACCTGGGGCAGTATCTGTCCTGGGCTTGTGGGCTCAAGGAAAACACCCTCTGGGCAAGAAACCAGAGAGAGCCAGGGCAGAGCTGGAGGAGAGAGTTCCAGATGTGGCAGCCAGGGCAGTGTGTCAGAACGGCCCTCCAGGGGGGGCCTGGGTAGGGGGACCCCCAGCTGGGCCATGGAACGAGGTCTTTTCTCAAAGGGTGAACCCTTTCTGTCCCAGGCTGCCTGCCTCAGGGCCTCCCAGGATGGGGAAGGGGTGAAGGGAGCCTTAGAGTCTGGGGGGCATCGGGAGATGTGTATAAGAGACAGCCACCCGGTCATGCCCCCCGCGCACCAGCCCTGCCGTGGACTTGGAGGAGGAGGAGGAGAGCTGTATGGATGGCAAGGGGTAGGTGAGGGGTTGGTGGATGGAGCAGACACCTGGGAGCTCCCAAGGCTGGGTGTTAGGTCACAGATCTAGGGACCAGAGACCCCTCCTAACCCTGCTGCCACCCAGATTCCTGGAGGGCGAGCCTCTAGGGCTTCTGGGAGCAGACTCCATATGTCTAGGGAGCCTGGGTATAACTCCTGGGTTGGCCACTAGGGGGCGCACAGCTCCTTGTGAGCTCCTCCCCACCTCCACCGCCTGCTTGTCTGAGCCAACCTGAGTTACCTGGCCACCTACAGTCAGCAAGGGGTGGGTCACCAGCTGGGTCCTACCCACATCCTACCCTGATGAGAGCCCACCCACGCCTCCAATCTCTGCCCTGACTGGCTGCCTTGCAGGGACCGAAAGAGCACAGGTCTGAAACTCTCCAAGAAGAAAGCCAGGAGAAGACATACAGATGTAAGGAGCCCCCAGGCTGGCAGAGCAGGGGCCCCCCCAGCCTCTGCCCCTCTTGGGCCCTTTCCATTCCCGAGGCTGGGCCTCTCTGCTCTGAATTCCAGGACCAGGGATGGGGTGTGGAGTGAGTGTGTCTCTCTGTCACTGCCCAGCCCTGCCCACCTTAGCCCAGGTGGATACTCCAGGAGCTCCTGCCTCCAGCAGGAGGGCTGCTGGGGGCCTCCCTGGGATAGAAAAGGACAGGGAGATACCTGTGCACCCTAGGACCCTGGGGTGGGGAGGGGAGGGTGCTAGGGGTGCAGACGCTGAGATGCATGTCTGCTCAGGACCCAAGCAAGGAGTGACGTGTACCTGTCTCTTATACACATCTGGACAGGGCCTGGCACCTAATTGTGGACGTGGAATGATGCTGAAGAAAGCTCCGGGCGGCGCTAGTGGGTAGATTGAGAGGCGGGGAAGAGGATGGGCAGGGTCGGGGCCCGGCCCCTAACGGTGGACATGGGATGGTGCTGAAGAAGGCTGGGGTCGGGGCTGACAGTGAGGGCGGGGAAGGGATGGGTAGGGGCGGGGTCTGGAATAGGGGCGGGGCCGAGCGCACCTCCACCACCAACCCCGTCCCCCAGGTGGAGGCGGACCGCCTGTTCAGCAACATCCCGGAGATCGCGCGGCTGCACCGCGGGCTGTGGGGCAGCGTAATGGCGCCTGTGCTGGAGAAGGCGCGGCGCACGCGGGCGCTGCTGCAACCCGGGGATTTTCTCAAAGGCTTTAAGATGGTACGGGTCAGGTCGGACACACGCAGGGACACAGAGGCAGAGCTGGGGCGCCAATCCCGTCTGCCCAACACCCCAGCACCCACCCAACCGGTGGCCCGAATGACCCCTGCTGGTCAAGAGGCGTAGAATTCAGAGTCTGTCGCCGTGGTGTGAAACTCCACCTGACCGTGCGCCCTTGCTACCACCTGGCCGAGATCGACCGCTTTCGCTGAGGCTCCGTTTCCTTGTGTGGAAAGCGAGGATAATAAGCTTGCCCCCTGGTGGTCGGGGAGAGGCAATAAGGGAGGAGGGAGCGCGGGGCCCCCTCCCGCGGTGGGGGCGCGCGGTAACCGGTGCTGTGCCTGTTCCACCTCCCGCCAGTTCGGCTCCCTCTTCAAGCCCTACATCCGATACTGCATGGAGGAGGAGGGCTGCATGGAGTACATGCGCGGCCTGCTGCGCGACAATGACCTCTTCCGAGCTTACATCACGGTGAGGGCGAGTGGGGCTCGCCGGGGGACCAGGGCACTGCGCAGTGGGCTCCCCTGGGCGGCAGGTGCCGGAGGACCTGGCAGTGGGCGCGGCCTGGGGACCCGGGGCGGGGCCCGCCCTGAGTCCCGCTCCGCCTCCCCGCTGCAGTGGGCCGAGAAGCACCAGCAGTGCCAGCGGCTGAAGCTGAGTGATATGCTGGCCAAGCCCCACCAGCGACTCACCAAGTACCCGCTGCTGCTCAAGTCAGTGCTAAGAAAGACCGACGACCGCGCGCCAAGGAGGCCGTTGTCACTATGGTAACTGGGTCGCGGGCAGGGTCCCTCCCTCTGACTGGCGGCACCTCCGGACCTGGTCCTTGAACTGCCCTGGCCCGCCCGCCCTAGATCGGCTCGGTGGAGCGCTTCATCCACCACGTGAACGCGTGCATGCGGCAGCGCCAGGAGCGGCAGCGGCTGGCGGCCGTGGTGAGTCGCATCGACGCCTACGAGGTGGTGGAGGGCAGCAACGACGAGGTGGACAAGGTGGGTGCCTCCGTCTGTGCGGGGGTCCTTGGCCCTGCTGGGGGCGGGGAAGGGCCACACTGGCAGATGGGGGCTATACTGGGAATCTCATCTGAGGTCTCCCAGCTGAGATGAGGGGTCAGACCTTGACCTCTCTTGGCCCCGCCCCCAACCCCACCCCCCAGCTCCTGAAGGAATTTCTGCATCTGGACCTGACAGCTCCCATCCCTGGCGCCTCCCCTTAGGAGACGCGTCA
>SJYC01026365.1:0-21908 GCA_006408675.1 Madoqua kirkii
CGTTGTGCCCCAACCCCACCCCCCAGCTCCTGAAGGAATTTCTGCATCTGGACCTGACAGCTCCCATCCCTGGCGCCTCCCCTGAGGAGACGCGTCAACTGCTGCTGGAAGGGAGCCTGAGGATGAAGGAGGGGAAGGACAGCAAGGTGACTCCAGGAACCTCTACACGCTCCGGGCCCTTGCCTCCCCCTTACCCTGTGGGGTTTGAACCGCCCCTTCCTCGGGACCTCCTGGGCCCTAGTCAGTGATTCTTAGCTGCCCTGTCCCTTGGGTGGCAATTCAAGAACTAGTGCCTTTATGTGAGGAATGACTGGGTTTTTTTCCTTCTTGTTTTAAAATTATTTGTAATTGAAGGATAATCGCTTTACAATATTGTGTTGAGGGATGACTTTCTGCCTGCAGTTTACTTTTTACAAATGCAGCAGCCGGATCCCGGCCATCAGGTGCCATTCTAGCCCACCTGTCAGTGCCACAGTGTGTTCCTGTTGGGAGGGAGGGGCTCGTTCTGTGAGCAGGCTGGGAAGAGCCTAGAGTCTTGCTACGAAGCTATGAATTTTTCAAGCACTGTGTAACCCAGAGTCTGCAAATCATGACTGTTGTAATTTATTTATATTTGGCCGCGCTGAGTCTGCACTGCTGTGTGAGCGCTTTCTCTAGCTGCAGCGAACCAGGACTACTCTCTAGCTTTGGTGCATGGGCTTCTCTTTGCAGTGGCTTCTCTTAGTTGCAGAGTGCGGGCCCTAGTTGAACAAGCTTAGTTGCTCTGTGGCATGTGGGATCTTCCCCGACCAGGGATTGTACCAGTGTCCTCTGCATTGTAAGGCAGATTCTTAATCAGGGAAGTCCTGCCAATCATGATTTTAAAAGCACCTTCCTTTCCCTCTTTAATGTAAACTTTTAACTGGCATAAGTCACAGGTAAGTAGCTGGATGAGAGAAAGTCATCTTGTTCTTCATTTGAATGTTACTTTCAGTTCAGTGGGAGTGGAAGGAGACAGGTACTTGACACCAGTGCTCCAGGGGAGGGTGTTGAAGCAGACAGGTGGAGGGTGCCTGCCGTGGCCCTGACCTCTGGCCTCCTGCTCTTCCTGCATTACCCTCTACCCTCTGCCATCACTAGATGGACGTGTACTGCTTTCTCTTCACTGACTTGCTCTTGGTGACCAAGCCAGTGAAGAAGGCCGAGAGGACCAAGGTCATCAGGCCGCCGCTGCTGGTGGACAAGATTGTGTGCCGGGAGCTTCGGGACCCAGGTGAGTTGGCCGGCTCCCAGCTCCTGGGTGGGACCTATGATGGGGGCGGGTGGGGGGCACTGTGATGAGCAGGACCTACAGTGGGCTGGGGTCTTGGTCCCGGCTAGCACTGATGCGAGCCCTTCCTAACCAGGCTCCTTCCTCCTCATCTACCTGAACGAGTTCCACAGTGCTGTGGGGGCCTACACGTTCCAGGCCAGTGGCCAGGCTTTGTGCCGTGGCTGGGTGGATGCCATCTACAATGCTCAGGTGAGAGCAGAGTGGTGGGCAGCCTGGCAGGGCAGCCTGGTGGGGGCTGCTGCTCACCAGCTGTGGGGCCCCTGTGCACCCCCATCTTCAGAACCAACTGCAGCAGCTGCGTGTGCAGGAGCACCCAGGTAACCAGCAGCACCTGCAGAGCCTGGAAGAGGAGGAGGATGAGCAAGAGGAGGAGGAGGAGGAGGAAGGTGGGGACAGTAGCACTTCGGCTGCCAGCTCCCCTACCATACTGCGCAAAAGCAGCCACAGCCTTGACTCCCAGTGCTGGTATGTTTGCCCGGGAGCGCCCAGCAAGCTGGAGCAGAGCAGGTGCTCTGCCCCAGGACTCCTGACCCCAAGGCGACTGACACTGAGCGGGACCCCTTTCCCTGTGCATGGCTTTATGATATGAACCCAGTGGGCATGGGGAGAGGGGCTCTGCCTCCCACCAGCGGGGATGGCAAATGGATTTCGACTTGAGTGCCCACTCTGATCTATTAGTGGTAGCTGCCCAGAGCTGAGCTGAAGATTCTTAGACTATATCTGAGACAGATACTGTGGTCATGACAGACACCATTCCTGATACCTGTGTTTTGGGCTCACGTGCTGTCTGCTTGCAGTCTTTGAGCCTCAGATTCATGAGAGCAGAGTCTCTCAACTTCTGTGTCCAGCCGTCTAGGCTTCCTTTAGCTGGACTGACTCCCTTCTCGGCCTCCACAGTGGCTCGGACGGCTCTACGGAAACCCTGGCCATGGTGGTGGTAGAGCCTGGGGAGTTGCTGTCCTCTCCTGAATTCAGGGGTGACCCCTTCAGCTCCCAGTCAGACGAGACCTCTCTCAGCACCACCGCCTCATCTGTCACTCCTACCAGCGAGCTGCTGCCCCTGGGCCCTGTGGATGGCCGCTCCTGCTCCATGGACTCCGCCTATGGCACCCTTTCCCCCACATCCCTGCAAGACTTTATGGCCCCAGCCCCCACGGTGGAGTCAGCACCCCGGCCCCCAGAGTTACCACCAGCCCCGTCACCCCCACCCTCGCCCCGCCTCCGCCGCCGCACTCCTGTCCAGCTGCTGCCCTGCCTGCCCCATCTGCTCAAATCCAAATCAGAGGCCAGTCTCCTCCAGCTGCTGTCAGGGGCCACCACCCGCAGAGTACCCCCAGCCCCGAGCCGCAGCCTGTCGGAAGTCTGCTTGGCTGCTACCGTCCCTGGCACGAGGACTCGGGGCTCCTGTCAGGAAGCTGGGCCCAGCTGGTATTGCCAGGGGTCACCTGGCCCTGGCCCCCAGCTGGCAGAGCTAGAGGGTAGAGCCCACTGCCCAGGTGGGGAGCCTGAAGGACCCACCAGGAAGAGCAGAGAGCTGTCCTTGGGGGCCTTGACCAGGGTCCAGCCTGAGCCTCCCCCAGGGATCTCGGCCCAGCACAGGAAGCTGACGCTGGCCCAGCTCTACCGAATCAGGACTACCCTGCTGCTTAACTCCACGCTCACTGCCTCGTGAGTGGCCTGGCTTGGGGTGGAGGACAGGTGGCCCAATGTGCTAGGGGCACTGTCATGGCTGGGAATAGATGGCACTTGGCACAGGGATGGGAGAGGGAACCTGGGACCTGCCCCAGCATCTGGCAAGTATGTGCACAGTAGGCAGCGGTGAAGAAGCCTGAGAGGGTGGCCAGAGCCCCTCTGAATACCATCAGCCAAGGAAGAACTATCTCTTCCCTCCTCTCCATTGCAGGGAGGTCTGAGCAGAGGGAGGCCCCCAAGGGTGCCACTGACCAAGGAACAGCAGACAGCACGCCTCCTGGGGCGTGCCGGGCCCTGCTCCAGCTGCCGCCTTAATGTGCACACGGGCCAGAGTGCCCAGCCGAACACCGCCACCGCCCCTGGGGGGCCCAATTTGCACTTTGCCAGACCAGATGGAAGTAGAGGAGGGCTCAGCAGAAGCCCAGGCTGCAGGACCCCCTGACAGTCACCACTGTCACTAACCTGCCTGTTTTCCCCAACCCCCAGCCTAGGCAGAGTCCTTTACCCAATGCTCTCTGAATTCAGGACCTCCAGTCCTCTGGGCTGGACTCCAGGGCTGGGGTCCCATGCAGCCCTTCCCTCCTCCACCATCTGGTGCCAAATGGGACGATGGTTCCCCTGCCTTTAGCCTCCTCCTCCTTTTCCCAGCCCTTGGGATGGGCTCTGTGTAAAGTTGCATATTTATTGAGCTTTTGATTCTTTTATAAAGACTTGTATATACTTCACTGGAAAGAGTCCTTTGCTTTTGGAATGCCCCCTTTCTGGACTTAGGTACACTCAGTGCTCCCCTGGGCTCCTATCCCCTCCATCTGTGGTGGGCCACCGCTGGGTGAGACTGGGATCACAAGCGACTTCATGGGGCAGAAATCGCCTGACCAGTACTCCCAAGGTCAGCCCTTTCCCCTGCCACAGCCACCACCACTAGGGCCCCCCACCAGGTGCCCTCCCCACATGGGGCCCTGGAGGGCCCTACCCCAAGCCACCCCTCTGAGCTGGCGCCAGGGTGGGCCATGGGCTCAGGCTACTGAGAGGGCCCCCTTGGACTGCCTTCCAGGGCAGGGTCATGCCCTGTGTGGGGGGGTGGGCCTCCCACCTGGGTTCTGGCCCAAGCCCTCATGGCTGCAGGTGCCTCTGAGACCTGGAGAGGAGAGATTGCCTCTCTAGGAAGAGGGAGTCTCTGGAGGTAGAACCCAAGCATGGGTCCCGGATGAGGCCCCTCGTTACCTCGTTATGTACACTTTGCCCACTAGCTGCCTCAGGTGAGGGCTGGGGGCTCCCGTCCCAGGAGCCCCGCCCTGGCCCCCACCCCCGAGGCGGGCTCTTCAGGCGGGGCGGGCCTGAGGGCGCTGGGCTGGGCCTCACCCGCGGCGGGCGGAGCGGGGAAGCCCGGTTGGGTCGAGGGCCCAGCGTGGAGCCCAGGGCCATGGAGCCGTGGCCGCGGCCCGGGACCTGTGCGGCAGCGACGGCGGCGGTGAGTAGGGTCGCAGGGGCATGACCTCGAGCCTTGCCGGGGCCTGCCTGGATCCCTGCGCAGGAGGAAGGGGACGAGGGGGAGGGGAGAGCGGGGCGGCAGAAGAAGGGGACAGTGGATGGGAGGGTAGGGGAATGCATGTCTTCGATCAGGCTTCCCTGGGGACTGGGTCCCTCTTCCCACCGAGTTAGAGGTTCAGCGGGGGCGGGGCCCTTCCCCCGAGAGGAAGCACCACGTCAGGGGCCAGAGGGGGCTGGGGACCCTGGCAGAGAAAAATAAAATCAGGGTCCCCCACCTTACCGCAAGCACGGGTCGGGGTGGGGTTGCCTGGTTCCTGGAGGGCAACGTGCAAGGCTGGCAGGAAGCCTGTAATCAGCTCCTCCCAAGCCCCATCTGTACCCAGGGAAAGGAAGTCAATCTCACCCCCCACCTATGGGCACCTCCTCTGCTCAAGAACCTGAGAAATGGGCTGCTCTGAGGGCAAGCGCTGGGGTGGGAGAGACCGGGCAGAGAGAGGCCCCCACCTGGGCAGCCAGGCTGGGAGCCAGCAGCCCCTGTCCCCAGGCTCTCCTCTTCCTGCTGCTGCTGGGTGCCCGGGCCAGTACCCCCAGCCCCCGGTGTGACTGCGGCACAGCTTCCCAAAACGAAGTGGTCTGGGCTGCTGCAAGGGCTGTCCAGCAGGTGAGGGGCTGAAGGGGTGGGAGGGACATGGGAGGAAGTGAGGGCTGACCACAGACAGGTGAGGGTTAGGTGGGGCTGGGGAGTGGAGGTAGGCAGGCTAGGAATGAGGGGAGGGGAAGCTGAAAGTGGAGCCAGAGATGGGGGGAGGGTAAGGTGGAAGCCCCCTTTGACTAACCCCACACTGGGTTCCGCAGGGCACTACCTGAAGGCCCCCTGCACAAAACCTTGTGGCATGGCTTCCTGCCTCCCCTGTCCGCAGGGCACCTTTCTGGCCCGGGAAAACCACTATGAGACCCGCTGTGCCCGCTGCCAGGCCTGCGATGAGCTGGGTGAGGGGCTCCCTAGTGCTGGGGGTGGGGGGCGCTTGAGGACACGTCTGGCCAGGGTCTTTCTGAAGGAAGTGGCTGGCTCTGAAGGAAGTGGGTAGGAGGCCCCTGTGCCCACCTCATGTCACCCCAGCGCACCCCACCCCACCCCATGCCACCACATGCCATGCCATGCTGGAGCCTCCAACCTGGTCCTACCTCAGGATGTCTTTGTGCCCTCCCATCCTGTGACTTTCCTGTCCCTGTGCCCCAGCCTCTGGTCTGTGATGATCCTCACACTTCTCTCACTTTGGGGGCAGTCCTGTCTCTGGTCTCTGCATCTCCATTCTCCAGGGGACCTGTCCCACTTCTCTGTGGGGGTCTCTGGTTCTGACAGCCTCTGCTCTCCCTGGTCTCCCCAACCCCCTGTTCCCACCAGCCCTGCAGATGGCCCTGAGGAACTGCTCAGCAGTGGCAGACACTCACTGTGGCTGCAGGCCAGGCTGGTTCATGGACTGCATGGTCAGCCAGTGCCAGCGTGGTTCCCCCTTTCGCTGCCACCCGTGCACAGACTGTGGGGCCCTGCACCGGCACATGCAGACACCTTGTGAGTATCCTCATTCTGGGCTCCCACACCCTACCCCATCCCCACCTCCCCCTCGCCCTCCTGACCCACAGCATCTCCTGGACCATAGGTTCTAGCAGAGACACCCACTGTGGGACCTGCCTGCCTGGCTTCTATGAATATGACAAGAGCTGCGTGTCCTGTCCCACGTAACTTCCTGGCTGCCCAGGGCTGGGGGAAGGGAGGCTGGGAACAGAGTAGGGGTCAAGGGGCAGGGAAGAGGGAACTCAGTTCTATGGTAGATGGGGGCCCCCTTCAGACAAACTTTGAATGGTAAAGAGAAATCTGAATTTACCTTACATCAGATAAGTAAGGGGGCGTATCTCTACTTTATGTCATACTTTCCTCTAGTAATCCTTCCGGCCCTATGTTAAGGATAGAATGTGTCACTTAGAGAGTCATGTTAATGTAGTTTCAAAGCTTGGGCTGAGACTCAAGATCTCCCCCTGGTTCCTTGGGGGCATCTTGAGCAAGTTACTTCACCTCTTCAAGCTGTCGGCTCCCCATCTGAACAGGGGGGTGTTTGTAGGCTCCCACAGTGCTATGGTTAAGGGGTGATTAGTCACTCATTTGCTCAGCAAGTTTCTTGAATATCTACTATTTCCAGACACCATTCCAGGTACTAGGGAAACAACAGGGAACAAAACAGGCAAATCCTAGAGTTGACACTTTAGTACCCCTCTGTCTAGTCTGGAAGATGCTCAGTAAGCGGTGTTTGTTGCTATTGTATGAACACTGGTGACAATTCAGCAGTACTTTGGGAACATTCTTGGGTAGAGTGACTCTCAGGAGGCCTCCAGGGTGGAGGAGATGTTGGGTGGTCCTGAGCAGTCCTTCCTGGTTTGTACCTCACCCTCCACGCATTTCCCCCTCCCCTTGCAGGAGCACCCTTGGGAGCTGTCCTGAGCCCTGTGTGGCTGTCTGTGGCTGGAGGCAGAGTATGTGGTGAACTGGAAATGCCAGTAGGACAGCTGGGATGGGCCACGGGGAGGTCGGGGGATGGCTACCACCCGCCACCCACCAGCTGCTCTTTCAGTGTTCTGGATGCAGATTCTCGTGGCAGCCTGGTGGTCCCACTCTTGCTTGGTGCCACCCTGACCTACACATACTGCCGCTGCCATCCTTGCAAGGCCATAGGTCCCGGTAAGTGCACGGATGAACACACACACATTTTGAGAGGCCTGGGGTCAGGATGGGTAGCCCACAGCCCATTCGGCCTGGCTATGGTGGGTAAACTGAGGCAGACAGTGATGGAGTGGGGTACAGAGGAACCCAGGAAGGAGCTGGGCTAACACCCAGCTTCATGTGCCTTGCCTGATTGCTCATTAAACTCTCTGTGTCTCTCAGCAGATGACACTGGTGTGGAGGTCCTGACGCCCCTACAGGTGAGATTCTCAGTAGCTAGTGTTCTGGGAGGAGCGTGAGCAAGTCTCCTGGAGCTGAGAGGTTGGGCCTTATTATAGCTGGGATCCCAGGCACTGAAGAGACCTAACAAACATGTATGCCAAGTTATCAGTGAATGAGAGCATCTGAGTAGCTTTGAGCCTATAGGGTCCAGACAGGTAAACAGGAGTGCTCAGTTCAGTAGGATGAACAGGAGGCCTCTGTCAGGGTTGGGGGAATATGGAGAGGGCAGCAGGGGTAGGGCATTCCAGGCAGAGGACAGGGCTCCTCTCCTGGGTCACAGTGAGAGGGTACAGCTGCCCAGGGGCAGTGGAATGGGAGATGTGTCTACTGACTGAGTCAGGGGTGCTCACTCCTGCTCAGAGACCCTGACACGGGCAAGAGCCTTGCTAAGCAAGCTAGGCTGACCCGGGGGGGTGATCTCTCTTGGCTTTCAGACCACTGATCTCTCACGCCTGGACAGCGGCCCTGCCCTTCTGGTGCCACCCAGCAACAGTGAGGTGTGCCCTGTCCAGTTGGTAGGCCACAGCTGGACCTCTGGCTCTCCCCAGACCCAAGAGGCACCCTGCCTGGAGGCCACATGGTCCTGGGACCAGCTGCCCAGCAGAGCTCCTGGTAAGGGATTTCAGTGGCCTGAGAGATTGACCCCTTCTCCTGAATCCGAGGTGATAAGCTGTGGTTTCCTGTAGACACTTGCCCACATCCCCTAATGGGCCAGGTGGACCTTCCTGTCCTATTTGGCCCCTGTCCCTTGCCCCTACCAGCACCCTCCATTGACTTTCTCTGGCCTGCTCGCAGGCCCGCCGCCCCCGCCCTCGCCAGCGCCCCCTTCAGGCTCGGCGGCCGCCACGCTCCAGCCTGGTCCGCAGCTCTACGACGTGATGGACGCCGTGCCCGCGCGGCGTTGGAAGGAGTTCGTGCGTACTCTCGGGCTCCGCGAGGCGGAGATCGAGGCGGTGGAGGTGGAGGTCGGCCGCTTCCGCGACCAGCAGTACGAGATGCTCAAGCGCTGGCGCCAGCAGCAGCACGCGGGCTTGGGCGCCGTCTACGCGGCCCTGGAGCGTATGGGGCTGGACGGCTGCGCAGAGGACCTCCGGAGCCGCCTACAGCGCGGCCCGTGACGCCGGGGGCCACCCGCCACTTCGGGGCTCTTGGTGGCCCTTGCAGAAGCCCTAAGTACGGTTACTTATGCGTGTAGACATTTAATGTCACTTATTAAGCCCCTGGCATGGCTCTGCGTAGCAGCGCCAGCCAGCCTCACCCTTGAGCGCCCCCAGGGGTCCAGTTAAGGCGAGGCAGCGCCAACGAGGATCAGGCGGGCATCGAGGCTGCTCAGTTTCTCGGCTTGTATTTGGTTGAGACCTCGGTATTAAATCTATGAAGAAAAGCTACAGCTTGGTGTTTCCGCGCGGCTGGGGGTGTTAAGTGGCCCAGACTTGGTTTCTGAAGGGCCAGAAGTCGTGCCACTCATGGCGAAGGCCAGTGTGACCCTCATCTCAAGCCTGCCCCTCCTGCTCAGCCGTGGCCCAGTTACCCCGAGGAGAGGAAGTCGCGGTGTCGGCGAGTGAGAGTGAGCATGGGCCCCGGGCGGCTGAGAGAGCTTTAATGGGGGTGCGAGATGGCGGGGATAAGGGAGGCAGCAGTTGGGAGACACAGCTTTAGGGCCCCTCGTCCTCCGCTCACTCCACCAGGGCAGTGAAAGGGTCCGGGGAGGTGCGGGGCCTGGCTGGGGACGGCGCGCAGACTTGAGGGTGGCGGGGCACCCGGAGCGGCAACTCTGTTCCTACGATGGGCAGTTTGCCGTTTTCACCGTTTCTGGTAAACATGACTGAGAGGAAACCCTCGGCGGGGATGGGAAATGCGGCCGGGGCTGGGCCGGGCGCCGATCTGGGTCAGGAAGGGAGGAAAACCCCTTCCCCGAGGTCGGGGCCTGCCTCCGCCCAGGATGCACCAGCGACGTGGGTTCCGGGGTGCGGGGGAGGGGGCGGTCATCACCCACGGAGCTCGGGAAGAGCTCTGCACACTTTGACATTCAACGAACATGCAAAATATGTAAGTAGGCATGCAAATAAGCAGCATCATTTTTGCGTCAACAGCTTGGGCACTTTTTCTGGGCAGCGGCAGCCGAGCTCCAGCGTCGCCCAAGACTGGGGCTGCGGAGGCGGGGTCGGGATCAAGGAAGGTTTCAGCGCGGGAGGGGAGGGCGGCGCGGCTCCCAGCCCTTCCGCCTGGGCCCAGCAGGCCGGGGCGGGTCTGGGGGCACCCCCGAGCTCGCGAGGCTGCGTCTAGTACTTAGCGATGTCCCCCTTCTTCAAAATGATCTGTCGCTGCCAGGGCGCCAGCTTGCTCTCGTCGTAGCCCAGCGTCCGCAGCTTCTCCGACTGCTCTTTCTCCCGCTGCATCTCCTCTTGCTTCTGTCTCTCCTCCTCTTTCCTAGGCATGGGGTGGGGGCAGAACCCCGGGCAAGGGTGAGAGGGTGGGCCAGGCCCCATGCGGGGTCAGCGGTGGCAAGGAGTGAGTTACTAAGGGCAGGGGTTGCTGAGGACAGAGGCACTCATTTCATGGGTTGTAGGGGCAGAAGGGGATTGGGGCAGGGGTTGGGTTAGGAGGCATGTGGATGGGATTGCTGGGGACAGAGGGGCTTGACTAGGGGTAGACTGGGGTTACGGTGGGGGGAGGTGTTGAACACATAGGAGTTGGGTGAGTGAGACTGTGGCTGGGTTATTGCCACCGGCTGTTACTGGAAACAAGTGCTGAGACACAGTGTGGCAGAGGATGAGGAGGGGGTGGTGCAGGGGAAGGGCATGAAATTACTGGGGCTAGGACCTGAGTTCCTGGGACTGGGGTAGGGCTGCTGGGCAGCAGAAGGACATTTTTGGGAGACAGGTGCTGGGTAACTGGGAACAGGTTATTAGAACATGGCTAGATCTGCACTGGTGATGAAGCTAAGCTTCATCAGCATCTTTGTTCCCATTAAGACTAAGCATTCGTGGCTGTTGAGCATTTGAAATGTTGGGACTGAGATGCACTGTAGCTCAAAATGTTCATTGCATCTTGCAGACTTAGTTTTAAAAAAGAGTGTAAGACATCTCAATTTTTATAATTACTGTCACTGGGTTACATAAAATATACTATTAAGTTCACTCATATTTTTTTCACTGTGGCTGCTAGAAAATTTGTGGCTCAAATGATACCTCTATCAGACAGCACTTGGCTAGATGACTAGGGGTAAAAACTAAAGAATTGAGGGACATACATTTTGTTAAAAAATTGAGGGACAGATGCTCTAGGTTATTGATACTGAGGCTGGGTTAACTGCAGGGCAGAGAGGCTAGGTTAATGGGAGAGGGCTGGGTAATTGGGGGTACAGATTACTACAGCATAAGAGCTAGACTTTGAGGGGCAGTGGATAAGTTACTAATGTCTGGTGGCATTATTGGGAGCAAAGATACTGTGCAAACAGGGCTGAGTGACAAGGGGAAATGCTCACAGTAGGCCTAGATGAAAAGGCCAAAGGACTGGGACTGGGTGTGGGGAAGGGACACAGGTTGGGCCCAGGCCCACACTCACCGCTTCTGCTCCCTGGAAGAAAAAAGAGATAGCGTTGGTTGGTACCACCACCTCAGGGACACAATCAAGACACCTTGAGCCCCATGTCTTTCCAAGCTCACCTCTCATCTTCTAGCTTCTTCCGCAGGATGTCCCGCCTCCAGGCAGGCATGCTGGCCAGCCAGGCCTCCTCCTGCTCCTCCTGCAACACAGCACAGCATGGGCTGGGAGATGGGGGCCAGCACCCCTTCCCAGGGGACCTCTTTGAGTCAGGCACAACAGGTTGTAGGAAGAGACCCTTCTGCAGGGCAAATGGATGAAGACTCAGACCCCTGTGTCCTAGAGGGGGCGCCAGAGAGTCAAGAGCTGAGTGCAGAAGTACAAGAGCCTCAGAGGAGATTCCCTACAGGGTTGGGTGGATAGATGGCTCCAGGCCCATGACCCAGAATCTCTGGGAAGACTCATACTTGGGCCCCCATAGTTCCTGCCAGCTCAGAGAGGCTCAGACTGGTTCCTGGTGCCACTGAGAAGGAACTTCTGGCCCATGCCTATCCTATTCTGAAAGGGGAGGGAGGTGGGAGCGGGGGTGGCGGACACTAGCTCAACAATTCTGTGGCTGCAGAGACACCATGCGGGAAGGATCCAACACAGGCAGCTTACAGCAAAGAGTTTTATTACTTGCATGTTACAGAGGAGAAAGAGTCTGGACACGTCAAATAAACACTGCACATGTGGCTCCCCTGACCTCAGCCAAAGAGGTCACTCAACTCCGGTGAAAAATGAAAGCCACAGGGCCCCAAGGGGGACCCACAGTCCCCCATTCACAGGGGGGATTGTTTCCACCTGGCTCCACACGGAGCCAGGCATTGTTGCAGAGCCAGAGGGGACACCTGGTTGACCCTGTGCTCTGCCCTGCTGAATCCTGCCAACACCCCACAATCGGCCACTAAAGGCTGAGACAGCCTGGTCCTGGACACTCTGGCTTTTCCAAGGCCATTCGTCCTGTCCTGGTTTCTTCCTGCCGCTTCTGGAGGTATCAGACAGGCATCCAGGCTCAGGTTAAGACACTTGAGGGTTAATTCCGGATCCTCTGGCTCAGATATCAAAGAGCTCTGCCTCCTTCTCCTTCCAGAAGGAGAAGCTCCTGTCGATGTACCGGCAGATGTCCTCATTGCTGAACTCGCCCATCTCAGACACCAGCTCCAGGGGGTCTTCGGAACTAGAAGGGACCGACATCGGGGGAGGCGCGGGCGGGGGTGAAGGCGGGGGCAGCCGCGCAGGGGCCGGCGCCTCGGGCTGCCTCTCTGGCCAGTTCCCTGCCTGAGCTGTACTGGCTTCTTCCATTGGTTCCCTCTCATTCTTATCTGTCCCTTCCTTTTGCTCCTTCTCCGCCTCTTCTCCCCCGGCCTGTTCAGCCTCCGGGCTGTCTTCGAAGAACTGTCGTCTGAGGTCCTCGAAGCCGTCGCTCCAGCTGCGCCGGCCGGCCTCCACCTCCTCGATCACCACGCGGTGGAAGAGACGGATGAGCTCCCATGGGTGGCTGCCCAGTCGATCGAACATCTCGTAGCACAGCAGGTGGCGGAACTTGCGCTCCTCGCGGCTCAGGCCCATTTCGAGCAGCTGAAAGTAGCCGAGCATAAAGAGGTCCAGCGTAAGGCTGTCGTAGCGCCGGGGTGCGCCGCCGTCGAGGGGCGGCAGGAAGTGCTCTGGCCAGTACAAGCCGTGCGCCAGGGCCCGGCCGCGGGGCTCGCGCGCCGGCACCTGCCGTAACAGGCTCCGCCAGTGGCCCAGTAGCTTGCCCACCACCTGCCGCTGCTTCAGCAGGCGCAGCAGCCGCTCGTCCGGGCCATCGCCCGCCGGCGGCCGGGAGGCAGCAGCGGCCTCGGGGCCGGGGTCGGCGACGGCGCCGGCGCCCGAAGCCACCACGCGGGGCAGGAGTCTGCGCAGGCGCATCTGGGTGTGGTGCCCGGGGCCGCGGAAGGTCCACTTGCGCCAGTGCTCCAGGAAGAGGTAGACGATGCGCTCCTTGCGCATGTCAATGTAGTCCTGGACGCTGCGCAGCTCGGTGGAGGACGGCGGCCTGCGCTCCAGCTGCTCTGGCCCTGGCAGCGCCGCCTGGCGGCCCGGCGCCTCGGGCGCATCCAGGACGCCCACAGACTCCCCCGCGGCCGGCAGGCCTTGGCAGTGGCGGCGGCGGCGGCGGTGACGGCGGCGCTCGGCTCGCTGGAGCTGGCCGCCGCGTAGTCCTCCTCGAGGATGGGCTCGCGGTCCGGCGCGCTGGCAGGCAGCGAGAGCTTCTGGCGCGGGCCGCTCGAGGGCTCCGAGCCCTGGGCGCGTCGCTCGTACGTGGCGCGGAGATGCCGCACGGAGACGCCGCACTCGAGGATCTCGCGCGCCACGGCCTCGCGGCACCAGCTGAGCGAATGCGAGCGGCCCAGGCAGAGCGGTCCTGGCCGCCAGGGGGCGTCAGTCAGCGGCGGCAGCGGCTGGCCTGTGTCAGCAGCCAAGAGCTCAGCCGGGTGTGCCGGCCGTCCGCCCAGGGCGGCCAGCAGCGAGGCCATGCTCTTGAGCAGCACGGAGATCTTGCTGCACCAGGCGGGCAGGCTGGCGGCGCGGCCGTGCATGCGGCGCGGGTCGACGGTGAAGCGCGGTGCCGACAGGGCGGCCGAGATGGGCAGCAGCTGCTCCAGCTCCAGCTCCAGCTGCTCCAGGCGCGCCTCCAGCTTCTGCGCCTTGTGCAGCACCTGCAGGTTCTCAATTTGCTGCTCGATGCGAAGGATGTCGGCCTCGGTCATGAGTTCCCCGAAGGGCCCGAGGATGGCGTTGTGCTCGCGGGAGTACCTCCAGCCCTCGCGGGGGTAGCAGCACGAGCTGGCGGCCGTCAGCTAAGGCGGGGAAGACAAGAGAGGGGAGGGGGGCGCGTCTCCCTCTGGCCCGGCTCCCGCGACGGTCGCCGGGGGGCGCTATTTGCATGTCCTGGGTGGTGTAATGGCTCCGCGGGGCTGGGTTTGCAGGGGCTGGCCGCGCCTGGCCGGCGGGCGATTACGCTGAAACGAAGCTTCGGCCCGGGCCGCCGCTCCAGGCGCTGGGCAGTGTCCGCTTTGGTCGCTGGTAGAGGCACAGAGCCGGGCGTTGGGTGCTGTTGCAGAGGCAGGGCCGACGGATGGGGTCTCCACACCTGGTTTGGTCGCTCATTACACACCGAAGGAACATGCAAAAGGCGTTGAAGCTGCGACAGACGGCAGTCCTCTCCCTCCCCATCCAAGGTCTGCGACTTGAGGCCAGATCCCAGCGAGGCCACTCCTCACTCCAGACAGATGACCCTCCTAATCAAAGTCCCCTGCAGCCAAGCCCTCCCTGTCTATGCCATCGGTTTTACTACCGAATTAGAGGCTGCTAAAGAGCCTATGGCTTCCACTCCTATTCCCACCCACTCTGACTCCTAGAATAACACAATTGATAGAGCTAGGCTCGCCAGGCACTTTCTTAGAGTCTCATCTGTTCCTCATTCTACACTTTTCCAGTGGGGTGGGGGGAGGGGCTGCCATCACTTCACAGGTGTTCCAATCCATCCTGGCCAGTACAGTCGCGCTTAGGAACATGTTTCCCACATATAAATCTGACGATGCTGCAACTTTGAAAGAAGCATCTATACATAAAATCTGTTTTGGCTGGTTTCTATTATTAAGTTTATTTCCCTGAATTCTATATACCTGCTTCCCTAGCCAGAAGGTGAGTGCTTTAAAGGTAGATACTGTGACATGGACATGTGTGCTCCACTACTTGGCTTTTGCTTGGCACTCAAGATACTTATTGAATAGAAGTTTAAAAAAAATGATGATGCCACTTGACCACTCAATCCCACTCCCAGATCCCCCAGTGCTCTAGGATAAAGTCCATTTTCTTCAAAGCCAAGCCTTGGTGACCTGACCAGGACTGACATCTCCGGCTCCACCCCTTGGAGCCACCACACCCGCTCTGATCCCAGACCTCCCTTGTCCTTCCTGCTTGCTCTTTGCTCCACTCTTTTCTCTGTCCCCTTCTTCCTAATCTTCCACGTCTACCTTAGACATCACTTTCTCCTAAGCCCACCCCAAACCCAAATATTAATAGGATGGTGGGTCTCAGGCTGCCCCAGTCCTCTGCCCTCCCCATCAGAGCACCTCCTCATTTGACCTGTTTTGTCTCCCCGGGGGCATTTATCACACTACTAAGGTGCTGTGTTTGGTTATTGGTTGACACCCCTCCCCCCACCCCCACAGCCACCTTGAGAGCAGGCCGTGACATATTCACTGTGAATCCTGAGAGGATACAACAGTGTGCGATAAACAAGACGGCGCCCAGGGGATGTTTGTTCAGCAAATGAAGGGCAAATTATCCTGCCAGCCAGTGATGGTGACAGATGAGAAGCCTGAGGCTGGATGAGGCAGTTCAGGAAAGGAGCCCAGGGCAGTCTAAGACCGAAAGTCTCTTGGCTGCTCCTGCCATCCCTAGCATGAGTCAGCCTCACCTGAGAGCTTGTCGGAAGTGAAGAAGCCCAGCCCCACCCAGAGCACCTGAACCACAATAGTCACGTTAACAAGATCACAAGCGATTTGAGGGCACTTTAGAGCTCGAAAAACATTGCCTTCTCATCAAGGGACAGGCAGCTGGGAGCTGGTGGGGGTAGTGCTGGCGGTGGAGACTAGGAACACTCCCAGGAGAGGGGTGGGTGGTGGTCCAACCTTGCTTTTTCCCAAAGGTCGTGGGAGCCGTTCGAGGCTGAAAGGGCCCGAGCAGGTTGAGGGATGGTGTAGGGGAGGGGCGACGGGCCTACGTGCAGACCCAAGGGCGCTCTGGGAAGCCCTTCCCCACCCACCTTCCGCCTCTGCTCCTCCTCCTCCTGCATCTTCAGCTGCAGCTTGCGCACCATCACCTGGCGCTTCCACTCGGGGATGGGCCGGCCCTGCTCGTCGTACGTGGGGATGAGCGCCTCCACGTCCAGCTGCACGCCCGGCGCAGGGGTGGCGGGCGGCGCCGGCGCCACACTGCCATTGAGCAATGGCTGGGACCCCACGGCCGGCGGGGTGGGGCTCCGGGCTCGTGACGGTGCGGGCGATGCCGGCGGCAGTGGCGATTCTGGCTGCGTGGAGAAGCGGCGGGACTGAGTGCTGGGCAAACAGGAGCGAGGGGAACCGGGGCGGGGCCGCCTGTCTCGTCTCCTACCTGGGAGGCCGGCTGCCCACTGCCAGAGAACACCGTGGCAGCCCCTTACTCTGCGGCGTGGGCTTCAGACTCTTGCCCGCCTTGATCTCAGCCAGCAGCTCTGAATTGTCCCCCGTCGGGGACATCATGTTGAAAGACTTGGTGCCTGCGCGGAGGCAGGAGAGGAGACGCTGGCCCAGTGTGGGGCCTGCACCCCCACCGCCCCCCACCTGCCCTCTGCTGCTGCCTCCCCAAGTCAGGGCGGGCCCTGGCCTTCCCTTGGGCTCAGAGGGCAGCTCTCCAGGTCCTACCCTTCCACCCTGGCAGCTCTCGGGGACCCCAGAGGCGGGACCTCCTCGGCCAGCAGCCTGTGCAGCCCCACCAACCTCCCCTACTCACGGGGTGTGGGGCCCCCACCTGGAGGCCCCTGGGAGTTCATGATGGCTCCTGGGCCGGCCCTGGCAACTCTAGTGAATGTCTCCGCCCAGCGTACTGACTGCCCAGCTCCAAAACACTACCTGGGGCCAGCCACCTGACCTTTGTCCCAGGTTCCCTGGCGCAGCCCAACCAGGGTGGAGTCTCCCATCTGACCCTGTCTGCATCAGCAAAGCCCAGTGACCCTTGGACTGAGTCACCTGTGGCTTCCCTGGCTCTAGACACCTGACCCTGGATCCCACAGCCTGGCCAGTCCCTTCCCACCCTCCCCACACACGCCCACAGACAGACACCCGCGCAGACACACTGGTTGCAAGCCCGGAGCACAGTTATGGCAAAGCGCAGCTTACTTCTGGTGGCCCCAGGAGAGCGGAGCCCTAATTAAGGATATGCGATTGGGGGCATTTATGTAGAAGGGCCAAGCGGATGACATGCAAATGCGTGGTGGGGAATTTGCATTTTTCGACAGGGCTGGCGGTGGCGACCAGGGTTTGAAGAAGGTTGTTTTTCGAGCCGGAGGAGGGGTCAGGACTCAGTGAGGGGGGAAAAGGGGGGGACCAACAGCTTCTAGGTCCTCGGGGGCTGGGGATCCCCGTGCACAGTAGTGGGAGGGGGATAAAAGACAAAAGTGCTGATGGGCACCGGCGCAGGCTCATTTCTTTAGGCTATACCGTCAGCCGGGCACAGAATGCACAAGCGCAGGTGGGAGTAGTCGTGGTCCAGCTGGTGGCGTCTGGCACCCCTCACCTGCCAGCCCCTCGTCCTGTCCTTTCCTCGAGCCCCCAGCCCCTCCAGCCTGACTTTTCCTGAGCCTGCCCTGTGCCCCGCCCCGCCCCTCAGCCAGGAGCCGCGCACGCAGCTACTCACTCTTCCTGTGTCTCAGGACTCTCACTTCTAGGGACGGAGAGGAGAGAAGCGACAGCGAAATTAGGGGAGGGAGGGGGCTGGGGTGAGGCCAGGACAGCAAGGAAAGAGGGAGGAGGGGAGGGAGGGAGATGCCCAGAGAGGCCAGGGAGAGGAGGAACTTTGTGGTCCATCTTCCCCTGGCTCAGGCTGTACTGGGGCTCCACAAGGGTGGTCTGCTCAGTTCTCAGCTTTGTTGGTGCTCTGAGAGCTGGGCTGGGCTCTGGCCCATGGGCTCACAGCCATGGGCCCTGGCCCCCCTCACCAGGGCCTCAATCTTGGCATTGGTTGGGATAGGGCACCCAGCCCAGGCTCTGCTGCGAAGGGGTGTCTGGAGAAGCCCAGAGTCCATTTTCCTTCTGTTCTTAGCTTCAGCCTTGCTCCACAATGCCAAGGGAAGACACTGACCCCAAAGCTGGAGGTGCAACTGATGGTGAACATGCTACCATGGCTCCAGTCTGAAGGGGCTGTGGCTCCATAGGTACCCAAGGAGCCCAGGCTGGAATCCTACTGCAGCCTCATGCCCTAGTCAGGGAGACGAAGCTTTGGTGGTTTTAACCATGATCCTGGCGCCGAGTGGCTGGGTGAGGAAGGCATCTCCGCCACCCACCGAGGCTGGAATGGAAGCATCAGCACCCAGATATCACCTCCTGGGCCTGCTGGGGGCCCTGACATGCAGGGGGGGCCCACATTTCAGAAAAGAAGCCCGGGAATCCTGGTCATTGGTCTAGCTTTTTAAAAAGTATGATGCTCGGGGGTGTCACCAGGAGGGGGAGGGCAGGGTATGATGGACAGCTGGCCTTGTCCCCCATAGTTAGGCCTGGGATGTATAATGGCTAGTTTGGGAGAACAAGAGAAAGTGGCCAGGAGTGGAAGAGACACTCCGGAGAAGTATGAGGCAGGAAGAAATCTGCCCAGCAACCCTGCCTCCTTGAAGCTAATTCTACTTCTCCAAGCTTCCCTCTAGCACCAGCCTGCCACCAGAGCTGGGAGGCCTTCCCTACTGGGCCAGAGGCAGCAGGCAGGACCAAAGAGGGCAGGGGACTTGCCTCAGATCACACAGCACAGTCCTGCTCTGACAAGACCTAAAGCAACTCCGAGCCTTCCCTTAGGGTCAAGTCCTCAATGGGGTAGGGGCTGCTGAAAGATCAAGTAGGTACAGAGGAAGCACCAGGACAGTGGCACCTGGGGGAGGGGGTGGTCTAGGTTTCCCTCCCCGTTCAGGGCAGCGCCGCCCTCCACCCCTCAACCAGCCCCTACTCACTGCCAGTGGAGGAAGAGGAGCGACGCTGCCCCGAGCCCTCGAAGGGCAGAGGCGGAGCAGGCGGCGGTGAGCTCAAGGCCTCAGGCAAGGGCGGTGGCGGGGGCGGTGGGGGCAGCTCCCTGGACGCTTTGGGGTCCGCGCCACAGCCGTTGTGCACGTGGTTTCCCGGGAGCAGCGCCGCCTGCGGGGGAGCCGAGGGGCCAGCGAGTGAGACGCCGGCGGTCCGGCCGGGTCCCGGGCGGCCGGCAGGCGCGGGCTGGCGGGCACGCACCTCCTCGCTGTGCGCCATGCCCGGGCGTGCGACCAGCGGCTCCCCGGGGTGTCGGCCCAGCTGGCGGTAGTAGTCTCCCGTGCTGGGCTGCTTGCTGAAGGCGCGGGGCTTGCGTCCGGAGTCCTGCCTCCGCAGCCCGTTGCGGCCGTCGCGGGAGCTGGGCTGCGGGAAGACAGCGGGCGGAGTGAGCCCTGGGCACTCGTCCCTTACGCCTCCCGGCGCTTCACGTTCCGGGGGCTCACGGTCCCCGACCCTTCTGTTCTCAGAGCGAGGATTGGGGCGAAGGTACCGGGGGCCTTGGTGAAAGGGCAGGCACGGTTGGCCGGACAGGGAGGGGTTCTGGGCGCGGGCCAAGGGGCGCAGGAGCCCCTATGGAGGCTAGAAGGGGCGGGCCCGGGGGCGGGGTGACCCAGCCCGAACGCCAGGGGGGGCCGAAGTAGGGGTAGCTCCCGGCCTCCGCAGCACAGCGGCCCCCAGATGGGCCCCCGCTCGCCTCTCTTGCGGGGGTCCCAAGCTGAGGAAGCCCACTCGAGAGCCCGTGTTCTTGGGCGCTGTTTGCCCAGGGCCCTCGGCGGGCCGGCCCGGGGCCCCGTCTGCTCCTACCTGCGACCGTGCCGGTGGCCCCCCGCTGTGCACCTGGCGGCGGGGGCGTTGTAGACCCGACACCTGCGCTACCTGATCCCTCCTCTCAGGTTACAGCCCGGCCCGCCCTCCCGACCGCGCCCTCGAGCGCCGAAGCACTCTGTCGGCCTGACATCACCCAGAGCCTGCCAATCCCCAGCCAAACCCCCCAAACAGCCAAGAATGCCACGGAGAAGGGGGGTGGCCAACTACTGGGCCAAACCTGGCCGCCGCGCCTACCCCGCGGGCCAGATGTGGTCTCGCCTCCGCTGCATCTCTCTCCCTCCGCTCCGCGCTGAGCACCCCAGTCTCCATCAGCCAGAGTCAATTTGGACCTCACTGTGGGCACCCCCATGTTTGGCCCTGCGGAGTTCCGGGTCACGCTCCCGCTCTTCCCCTCCCGCATCTGGAAACCATCGCGGTCTGCGTAAGGGACACCGACACTCGCGCCCGAGACTCGGATTTCACGGGCATCAGGGCGGGTTCGGGTGACAGCGCGGGCGGCCCGCCCCGTCGCAGCCGACCCCCACAAAGCCCAGCCCGGGAAGAAAGACAGGAGGCGGAGGGGCCAAAGGCCAAGTCACCTAGCAGGGGCTGTCCTCTGCCCCACCCTCAGTCCGAGCGTCCCTGCGGTGGCCCCGGACCCTCCGAGCCCCACCCGGCCAGGCTCACGTTGCAAGGAAACGCGACACCGCAGGATTCGTTTTCTGGGCCGGCCTGCCCCCTAGGCGCCCCCTGCAGCCCCGAGGCTCGGACGCCGCGACCCTGCTCCTGCCGCGGCGGGGGGCGCGGAGCACACAAAGAGCCCTTTGTGCAGCGGCCCAGCGCCTGCCTCTGGGCACGCACACACCCGGGAGGGGCAGGGACCGCGCAGTCCTGGTGCTCTGGCTCAGGGGAGCGGAGGGGAGAGAGGGCAGGCCAGGCCGCCAGACCTGCGGTTGGGAGCTGAGAGCAGAGCCCACCAGCTTGGCTGGGAAAGTCCACTGGCCCAAGGCACCCTGCAGGCCTCTCCTGGGCCCCTTCCACCTTCCGGAGATGAAAGCGGAAGCCACTGAGGGCCTGGTCTGAGGTGGCAAGAAGGGGGTAGGAGGGTGGCCTTGCAGAGACTGTATCCTTCCCTTCCCCTACTCGGTGGTCGTGTGACCTGGGTCACCTGTGGGAGCTGATCACTGAGCTTGGCTCTGGAGAGCTTGCCTTGGGCTTCAGAGAGAACTACAAGGTCAAGGCTCCCACAGGACCTTAGGGGGGGGCTCTATTCTTTACCCCAGACTCAGTCACCTGGTGTCTCAGGGGCCTTCCCCTCTCAGACCAGCCTGGTTTTCTCCTCTTGGCCAGATCTCCAGGGCTCTCTCTGGGCCTCCGCGCTGCCCAGGACTCTCAGAGATATCCACGCCAGCCCTCTGTACCTTCCCTGCTCCAAAGCCTCAGCCATGATCCTCCAGGCCCTGTATCATGGGTCCCTGACACTCAGAGCGCCCCCTGAACTCAGCCCCTTCTCACTAGCTTGCTTCTCCCCAGGGAGAGACCCCATCTTAGGATCAGCTTCTCTATTCACCTGGAAGCTGAAGCCCCAAACTGGGGAGCCAGCCTCCTTATTACCCCCTGCTTCCAGCCTCCACTGCTGAGGGTGTTGAGCCCTACTGGTGTGCCCTACTGGTGCTCCCTCCCGGTGCTCACTTCCACCCTCCTCGGATCCTCACCTTCACTGCCTGCCTCTCCCACCTGGAAGACACTCCCTTGGGAGCCATTCTCCCCCTGTGCCCAGAACTGGGTCTGTGGGGAAGCAGTTTTTTACATGTATTCTCTGCCATCTCCAAGAGCACCCTGCTCCTCTGGGTAAGAGGGCGTGAGGATCCAGCTCCTGAGAGGCATGGCATCTGGGTAGACGTTCCTTCATGCCTCTCCTGCTCCCCATCTCCCCAAAGGGTAGTAGCTGTCTTCCTGTCTCCCTGTTTCCAGCATCCGGCCCTGGGTCACCATGGAACTGAGCAGAAGTTTTGACTCCTGAACAGGCCATTGGACCAGGGACCCCCATCTCTCGCCCTGTACCCATGAGACAGGCTAGCCGTTGGCCTCCACCGTCCCTGGGATTCTCCAGGCAACAACAGTAGAGTGGGTTGCCATGAAAGTGAAAAGTGAAAGTGAAGTTGCTCAATTGTGTCCGACTCTTCGCGACCCCATGGACTGCAGC